>JAQOOD010000065.1:0-128005 GCA_029633175.1 Citrus glauca | reverse complement strand
TTGGGGCATGGGGCTGGCGAACTTCGTCCGCCGGACTCGGAATGGGCCGAGAGTTTGCCCACCCCCTCCCCACGACAGAGTTAGGCCGCGGGCACAGCCGCACCTAAAAAAGAGCAGCCAAACCCCTTGGCGCCAAGTTCGTCCTGCGGAAAAATGCCCAAAAAAGGGGTGTGCTATAGCCTTGGGGCGTGGGGCTGGTGAACATCGTCCGCCGGACTCGGAATGGGCCGAGACATTTCCCACCCCCTCCCCGCGACAAAAATAGGCCGCGGGCACAGCCACGCCAGAAAAGAGCAGCCCAACCCCTTGGCGCCAAGTTCGACCTGCGGATAAATGCCCATAAAAGGCGTGAGCTATAGCCGTTGGGCGTGGGGCCGGCGAACTTCGTCCCCCTTCCTCGGAATGGGCCGAGAGTTTGGCCACCCCCTCCCCACACCAAAAATAGGCCGCGGGCACAGCCGCGCCCAAAAAAGAGCAGCCGAACCCCTTGGCGCCCAGTTCGTCCTGCGGAAAAATGCCCAAAAAGGGGGTGGGCTATAGCCTTGGGGCGTGGGGCTGCTGGAGATCGTCCGCCGGACTCGGAATGTGCCGTCGCTTTGCCCACCCCCTCCCCACGACAAAAATAGGCCGCGGGCACAGCCGCGCCAAAAAACGAGCAGCCGAACCCCTTGGCGCCAAGTTCGACCTGCAGAAAAATGTCCAAAAAAGGGGTGGGCTATAGCCTTGGGGCGTGGGGCTGGCGAACTTCATCCGCCGAACTCGGAATGGGACGAGACTTTGACCACCCCCTCCCCACGACAAAAATAGGCCGCAGGCACAGCCGCGCCCAAAAAAGAGCAGCCGAACCCCTTGGCGCGAAGTTCATCATGCGGAAAAATGCCCAAAAAAGGGGTGGGCTATAGCCTTGGGGCGTGGGGCTGCCGGAGTTCGTCCGCCGGACTTGGAATGGGCCGAGACTTTTCCCACCCCCTACCCGCGACAAAAACAGGCTGCGGGCATAGCCGCGCCCAAAAAAGAGCAGCCGAACCCCTTGGCTCCAAGTTCGACCTGCGGAGAAATGCCCAAAAAAGAGGTGGGCTATAGCCTTGGGGCGTGGGGCGGGTGAACTTCGTCCGCCGAACTCGGATTGGGCCGAGGCTATGCCCACCCCCTCCCCGCAAAAAAAATAGGCCGCGGCCACAGCCGTACCCAAAAAAGAGCAGCCGAACCCCTTGGCGCCAAGTTCGACCTGCGGATAAATGCCCATAAAAGGTGTGAGCTATAGCCTTTGGGCGTGGGGCCGGCGAACTTCGTCCGCCTTCCTCGGAATGGGCCGAGACTTTGGCCACTCCCTCCCCGCACCAAAAATAGGCCGCGGGCACAGCCGCGCCCAAAAAAGAGCAGCTGAACCCCTTGGCGCCCAGTTCGTCCTGCGGAAAAATGCCCAAAAAGGGGGTGGGCTATAGCCTTGGTGCGTGGGGCTGCCGGAGTTCGTCCGCCGGACTCGGAATGGGCCGAGACTTTTCCCACCCCCTACCCGCGACAAAAAGAGGCCGCGGGCATAGCCGTACCCAAAAAAGAGCAGCCGAACCCCTTGGCGCCAAGTTCGACCTGCGGAAAAATGCCCATATAAGGCGTGTGCTATAGCCTTTGGGCATGGGGCCGGTGAACTTCGTCCGCCTTCCTCGGAATGCGCCGAGACTGTGTCCACCCCCTACCGGCGACAAAAATAAGCCGCGGGCAGAGCTGCGCCAAAAAAAGAGCAGCCGAACCCCTTGGCGCCAAGTTCGTCCTGCGGAAAAATGCCCAAAAAGGGGGTGGGCTATAGCCTTGGTGCGTGGGGCCAGCGAACTTTGTCCCCCTTCCTCGGAATGGGCCGAGACTTTGCCCACCCCCTCCCCTCGATGAAAAAAGGCCACGGGCACAGCCGTACCCAACAAAGAGCAGCTGAACCCCTTGGCGCCAAGTTCGTCCTGCGGAAAAATGCCAAAAAAAGGGGTGGGCAACAGCCTAGGGGCGTGGGGCTTGCGAACTTCGTCCGCCGGACTCGGAATGGGCTGACACTTTTCCCACCCCCTCCCCGTGACAAAATAGGCCGCGGGCTCAGCCGGAACCAAAAAAGAGCACCCGAACCCCTTGGCGCCAAGTTCGTCCTGCGGAAAAATGCCCAAAAAGGGGGTCGGCTACAGCCTTGGGGCGTGGGGCTGGCGAGCTTCATCCGCCGGACTTGGAATGGGTTGAGACTTTTCCCACCCTCTCCCCGTGACAAAAATAGGCCGCGGGCACAGCCGCGCCCAAAAGAGAGCAGCCGAACTCCTTGGCGCCAAGTTCGTGCTGCGGAAAAATGCCCAAAAAGGGGGTGGGCTATAGCCTTGGGGCGTGGGGCTGGCGAACTTCGTCCGCCGGACTCGGAATGGGCGGTGACTTTTCCCACCCCCTCCCCACAACAAAAATAGGACACGGGCACAGCCACGCCGAAAAAAGGGCAGCCGAACCCCTTGGCGCCAAGTTCGTCCTGCGGAAAAATGCCCAAAAAAGGAGTGGGCTATAGCCTTGGGGCGTGGGGCTGGCGAACTTCGTTTGCCGGACTCGGAATAGGCCGAGACTTTCCACACCCCCTCCCCACGACAAAAATAGGCCGCGGGCTCAGCCGGACCCAAAAAAGAGCACCCGAACCCCTTGGCGCCAAGTTCGTCCTGCGGAAAAATGCCCAAAAAGGGGGTCGGCTACAGCCTTGGGGCGTGGGGCTGGCGAGCTTCATCCGCCGGACTTGGAATGGGTTGAGACTTTTCCCACCCCCTCCCCGTGACAAAAATAGGCCGCGGGCACAGCCGCGCCCAAAAGAGAGCAGCCGAACCCCTTGGCGCCAAGTTCGTGCTGCGGAAAAATGCCCAAAAAGGGGGTGGGCTATAGCCTTGGGGCGTGGGGCTGGCGAACTTCGTCCGCCGGACTCGGAATGGGCGGAGACTTTTCCCACCCCCTCCCCACAACAAAAATAGGACACGGGCACAGCCACGCCCAAAAAAGGGCAGCCGAACCCCTTGGCGCCAAGTTCGTCCTGCGGAAAAATGCCCAAAAAAGGAGTGGGCTATAGCCTTGGGGCGTGGGGCTGGCGAACTTCGTTTGCCGGACTCGGAATAGGCCGAGACTTTCCACACCCCCTCCCCACGACAAAAATAGGCCGCGGGCACAGCCGCGCCCAAAAGAGAGCAACCGAACCCCTTGGCGCCAAGTTCGTCCTGCGGAAAAATGCCCAAAGAAGGGGTGTGCTATAGCCTTTGGACGTGGGGCCGGCAAAGTTCATCCGCCTTCCTCGGAATGGGCTGAGACTTTGCCCACCCCCTCCCCACGCCAAAAATAGGCGGCGGGCACAACCGCGCCCAAAAAAGAGCAGTCGAACCCCTTGGCGCCAAGTTCGTCCTGCTGAAAAATGCCCAAAAAAGGGGTGTGCTATAGCTTTGGGGCGTGGGGCTGCCGAAGTTCATCCGCCGGACTCGGAATGTGCCGAGACTTTGCCCACCCCCTCCCCGCGACAAAAATAGGCCGCGGGCACAGCCGCGCCCAAAAAAGAGCAGCCGAACCCCTGGGTGCCAGGTTCGTCCTACGGAAAAATGCCCAAAAAAGGGGTGGGCTATAGCCTTGGGGCGTGGGGCTGGCGCACTTCGTCCGCCAGACTCATAATGGGCCGAGACTTTTACCAACCCCTCCCTGCGACAAAAATAGGCTGCGGGCACAGCCGCGCCCAAAAAAGAGCAGTCGAACCCCTCGGCGCGAAGTTCATCCTGGGGAAAAATGCCCAAAAAAGGGGTGTGCTACAGCCTTGGGGTGTGGAGTTCCCGAAGTTCGTCCGCTGGATTAGGAATTTGCCTAGACTTTCCCACCCTCTCCCCGCTACAAAAATTGGCCGAGGGCACAGCCGCGCCCAAAAAAGAGCAGCCGAACCCCTTGGCGCCAAGTTCGTCCTGCGGAAAAAAGCCTAAAAAAGGGGTGTGCTATAGCCTTCGGGCGTGGGGCCGGCAAAGTTCATCCGCCTTCCTCGGAATGGGCCAAGACTTTGCCGACCCCCTCCCCGCACCAAAAATAGGCCTCGGGCACAGCCGCGCCCAAAAAAGAGCAGCCGAACCCCTTGGCACTTAGTTCGTCCTGCGGAAAATGCCCAAAAAAGGGGTGTGCTATAGCCTTTGGGCGTGGGGCCGGTGAACTTCGTCCGCCTTCCTCGGAATGGGCCGAGACTTTGCCCACCCCCTCCCCGTGAATAAAATAGGACGCGGGCGCTGCTGCGCCCAAAAAAGAGCTGCCAAACCCCTTGGCGCCATGTTCGTGTTATGGAAAAATGCCCAAAAAAGGGGTGTGCTATAGCCTTTGGGCGTGGGGCAGCAAAGTTCGTCCGCCGGACTCGGAATGGGCCGAGACTTTGCCCACCCCCTCCCCGCACCAAAAATTGTCCGCGGGCACAGCCGCGCCCAAAAAAGAGCAGTCGAACCCCTTGACATGAAGTTCGTCCTGGGGAAAAATGCCCAAAAAAGGGGGTGTGCTATAGCCTTGGGGTGTGGAGTTCCCGAAGTTCGTCCGCCGGACTAGGAATTTGCCTAGACTTTCCCACCCCCTCCCCACTACAAAAATTGGCCGAGGGCACAGCCGCGCCCAAAAAAGAGCAGCCGAACCCCTCGGTACCAAGTTCGTCCTGCGGAAAAATGCCCAAAAAAGGGTGGGCGATAGCCTTGCGGCGTGCGGCTGCCGAAGTTCGTCCGCCGGACTCGGAATGGGCCGAGTTTTCTCCCACCCCCTCCCCGTGACAAAAATCGGCCGCGGGCACAGCCGCGCCCAAAAAAGAGCAGCCGAACCCCGTGGCGCCAAGTTCGTCCTGCGGAAAAATGCCCAAAAAAGGGGTGTGCTATAGCCTTGGGGCGTGGGGCTGGCGAACTTCGTCCGCCTACCTCGGAATGGGCCGAGACTTTGGCCACCCCCTCCCCATGACAAAAATAGGCCGCGGGCACAGCCACGCCCAAAAAAGAGCAGCCGAACCCCTTGGCACCATGTTCGTCCTGCGGAAAAATGCACAAAAAAGGGGTGTGCTATAGCCTTTTGGTGTGGGGCCGGCAAAGTTCATCCGCCTACCTAGGAATGGGCCGCGATTTTGCCCACCCCCTACCCACGCCAAAAATAGGCCGCGGGCACAGCTGCGCCCAAAAAAGAGCAGGCGAGCCCCTTGGCGTCAAGTTCGTCCTGCGGAAAAATGCCCAAAAAAGGGGTGTGCTATAGCCTTGGGGCGTGGGGCTGCCGAAGTTCATCCGCCGGACTCGGATTGGGCCGAGACTTTTCCCACCCCCTCCCCACGACAAAAATAGGCCGCGGGCACAGCCGCGCCCAAAAAAGAGCAGCCGAACCCCTTGGCGCCAAGATCGTCCTGCGGAAAAATGCCCAAAAAAGGGGTGTGATATAGCCTTGGGGCGTGGGGCTGGCGAACTGCGTCCGCCGGACTCGGAATGCGCCGAGACTTTGCCCACCCCCTCCCCACGATAAAAATAGGCTACGGGCACTGCCGCGCCCAAAAAAGAGCAGCCGAACCCATTGGCGCCAAGTTCGTCCGGCGGAAAAATGCCCAAAAAAGGGGTGGTCTAGAGCCTTGGGGTGTGGGGCTGGCGAACTCCGTCCGCCCGGACTCGGAATGGGCTGAGACTTTGCCCACCCCCTCCCCGCGACAAAAATAGGCCGCGGGCACAATCGCGCCCAAAAAAGAGCGGCCGAACCCCTTGGCGCCAAGTTCGTCCTATGGAAAAATGCCCAAAAAAGGGGTCTGCTATAGCCTTGGGGCGTGGGGCTGCCGAAATTCGTCAGCCGGACTCGGAATGGCCTGAGACTTTTCCCACCCCCTCCCCGCAACAAAAATATGCCGAGGGCACAGCCGCGCCCAAAAATGAGCAGCCAACCCCCTTGGCGCCACGTTCGTCCAGCGGAAAAAAGCCCAAAAAAGGGGTGGGCTATAGCCTTGGGGCGTGGGGCCGGCAAAGTTCATCCGCCTTCCTCGGAATGGGCCGAGACTTTGGCACCCCCTCCCTGCGCCAAAAATAGGCCGCGGGCACAGCCGCGCCCAAAAAAGAGCAGCGGCACCCCTTGGCGCCAAGTTCGTCCTGCGGAAAATTGTCCAAAAAAGGGGTGTGCTATAGCCTTGGGGCGTGGGGCTGCCGAAGTTCGTCCGCCAGACTTGGAATGGGCAGAGACTTTTCCCACCCCCTCCCTGTGACAGAAAGAGGCCGCGGGCACCGCCGCGCCCAAAAAAGAGCAGCCGAACACCTTGGCGCCAAGTTCGTCCTGCGGAAAAATGCCCAAAAACGGGGTGGGCTATAGCCTTGGGGCGTGGGGCTGGCGAACTTCGTCCGCCTTCCTCGGAACGGGCCGAGACTTTGCCTACGCTCTCCCTGATACAAAAATAGGCTGCGGGCACAGCCGCCCCCAAAAAAGAGCAGGCGAACCCCTTGGCATCAAGTTCGTCCTGCAGAAAAATGCCCAAAAAAGGGGTGGGCCTTAGCCTTGGGCCGTGGGACTGGCAAACTTCATCCCCTGGACTCGGAATGTGCCGAGACTTTGCCCACCCCCTCCCCGCAACAAAAATAGGCCACAGGCACAGCCGCGCCCAAAAAAGAGCAGCCGACCCCTTGGCGCTAAGTTCGTCCTGCGGAAAAATTCCCAAAAAAGGGGTGTGCTATAGCCTTGGGGCGAGGGGGGCCGGCAAAGTTCGTCCGCCGGCGTCGGAATGGGCCGAGACTTCCCCCCCCTCCCCGCGACAAACATAGGCCGCGGGCACAGCCGCGCCCAAAAAAGATCAGCCAAGCCCCTTGGCGCCAAGTTCGTCCTGCGGAAAAATGCCCAAAAATGCGGTGTGCTATAGCCTTTGGGCGTGGGGCCGGCAAAGTTCATCCTCCTTCCTCGGAATGGGCAGAGACTTTGGCCACCCCGTCCCCGCAACAAAAATAGGCCGCGGGCACAGCCGCGGCCAAAAAAGAGCAGCCGAACCCCTTGGCGCCAAGTTCGTCCTGCGGAAAAATGCCCAAAAAGGGGTTGGCTATACCCTTGGGGCGTGGGGCTGGCGAACTTCGTCCGCCGTACTCGGAATGGGCCGAGACTTTGAGCACCCCCTCCCCGCATCAAAAATAGGCCGCGGGCACAGCCGCCCCCAAAAAAGAGCAGCCGAGCACTTGGGGCCAAGTTCGTCCTGCGGAAAAATGCCAAAAAGGGGGTCGGCTATAGCCTTGGGGCGTGGGGCTGGCGCACTTCGTCCGCCGGACTCGGAATGGTCCGAGACTTTTCCTACCCCCTCCCCGCGACAAAAATATGCCGCAGGCACAGCCGCACCCAAAAAAGAGCTGCCGAACCCCTTGGCGCCAAGTTCGTCCAGCGGAAAAATGCCCAAAAAAGTGGTGGGCTATAGCCTTGGGGCGTGGGGCTGGCGAACTTCGTCCGCCGGACTCGGAATGGGCCGAGACTTTGCCCACCCCCTCCCCGCGACAAAGATAGGCCGCGGGCACAGCTGCACCCAAAAAAGAGCAGCGGAACCCCTTGGCACCAAGTTCGTCCTGCGGAAAAATGCCCGAAAAAGGGGTGTGCTATAGCCTTGGGGTGTGGGGCTGGCGAACTTCGTCCGCCGGACTCGGAATGGGCCGAGACTTTGCCCACCCCCTCCCCGCGACAAAAATAGGCCGTGGGCACAGCCGCATCCAAAAAACAGCAGCCGAACCCCTTGGCGCCAAGTTCGTCCTGCGGAAAAATGCCCAAAAAAGTGGTGTGCTATAGCCTTCGGGCGTGGGGCCGGCGAACTATGTCCGCCTTCCGTGGAAGGGGCCGAGACTTTGGCGACCCCCTCCCCGTGACAAAAATAGGCCGTGGGCACAGCCGCGCCCAAAAAAGAGCAGCCAAATCCCTTGGCGCCAAGTTCGTCCTGCGGATAAATATCCAAAAATGGGATGTGCTATAGACTTTGGGCGTGGGGCCGGCGAACTTCGTCCGCCTTCCCCGGAATGGGCCAAGACTTCGGTCACGCCCTCCCCACGACAAAAATAGGCCGCGGGCACAGCCGCGACCAAAAAAGGTCAGCCGAATCCCTTGGCGTCTAGTTCGTCCTCCGGAAAAATGCCCAAAAAAGGGGTGGGCTATAGCCTTGGGGCGTGGGGCTGGCGAACTTCGTCCGCCGGACTCGGAATGGGCCGAGACTTTGCCCACCGCCTCCCTGCAACAAAAATAGGCCGCGGGCGCAGCCGCGCCCAAAAAAGAGTAGCCGAACCCCTTGGCGCGAAGTTTGTCCTGCGGAAAAATGCCCAAAAAAGGGGTGTGCTATAGCCTTGGGGCGTGGGGCTGGCGAACTTCGTCCGCCGGATTCGGAATGGGCCGAGACTTTGTACACCCCCTCCCCGTGAGAAAAATAGGCCGCGGACACAGCCGCGGCCAAAAAATAGCAGCCGAACCCCTTGGCGCGAAGTTCGTCCTACGGAAAAATGCCCAAAAAAGGGGTGTGCTACTTGGGGCGTGGGGCTGGCGTACTTCGTCCGCCGGACTCAGAATGGGCCGAGACTTTGCCCACCCCCTCCCCGCGACAAAGATAGGCCGCGGGCACATCCGCGCCCAAAAAAGAGCAGCCGAACCCCTTGGCACCAAGCTCGTCCAGCGGAAAAATGCCCGAAAAAAGGGTGTGCTATAGCCTTGGGGCGTGGGGCTGGCGAACTTCGTCCGCCGGACTCGGAATGGGCCGAGACTTTGCCCACCCCCTCCCTGCGACAAAAATAGGCCGTGGGCACAGCAGCGTCCAAAAAACAGCAGCCGAACCCCTGGGCGCCAAGTTCGTCCTGCGGAAAAATGCCCAAAAAAGTGGTGTGCTATAGCCTTCGGGCGTGGGGCCGGCGAACTACGTCCGCCTTCCGTGGAATGGGCCGAGACTTTGGCGACCCCCTCCCCGTGACAAAAATAGGCCGCGGACACAGCCCCGCCCAAAAAAGGGCAGCCGAATCCCTTGGCGCCAAGTTCGTGCTGCGGAAAAATGCCCAAAAAAGGGTTGGGCTATAGCCTTGGGGCGTGGGGCTGGCGAACTTCGTCCGCCAGACTCGGAATGGGCCGAGACTTTGTCCACCGCCTCCCCGCGACAAAAAAGGCCACGGGCACAGCCGCGCCCAAAAAAGAGCAGCCGAACCGCTTGGCGCGAAGTTTGTCCTGCGGAAAAATGCCCAAAAATGGGGTGTGCTTTAGCCTTTGGGCGTGCGGCCGGCGAACTTCGTCCGCCTTCCCCGGAATGGGCCAAGACTTCGGTCACGCCCTCCCCGCGACAAAAATAGGCCGCGGGCACAGCCGCGCCCATAAAAGGGCAGCCGAATCCCTTGGCGCCAAGTTCGTCCTGCGGAAAAATGCCCAAAAAGGGGGTAGGCTGGAGCCTTGGGGCGTGGGGCTGGCGAACTTCGTCCGCCTTCCTCGGAATGGGCCGAGACTTTGCCCACCCCCTCCCCACGACAAAAATAGGCTGCGGGCACAGCCGCGCCCAAAAAGAGCAGCCGAACCCCTTGGCGACAAGTTCGTCCTGTGGAAAAATGCCCAAAAAAGGGATGTGCTATAGCCTTGGGGCGTGGGGCTGGCGAATTTCGTCCGCCGGACTCGGAATGGGCCGAGACTTTTCTCACTCCCTCCCCGCGACAAAAATAGGCCGCAGGCACAGCCGCGCCCAAAAAAGAGCAGTCGAACACCTTGGCGCCAAGTACGTCCCGCGAAAAAATGCCACAAAAAAGGCGTGTGCTATAGCCCTGGGGCGTGGGGCGGGCGAACTACGTCCGCCGAACTCAGAATAGGCCGAGGCTTTGACCACCCCCTCCCGGTGACAAAAATAAGCCGCGGGCACAGCCGCGCCCAAAAAAGAGCAGCCGAACCCCTTGGCGCCATGTTCGTCCTGCGGAAAAATGCCCAAAAAAGTGGTGTGCTATAGCCTTGGGGCGTGGGGCTGGCGAACTTGGTCCACCGGATTTGGAATGGGCCGAGACATTTCCCACCCCCTCCCCATGACAAAAATAAGCCGCGGGCACAGCCGCGCCAAAAAAAGAGCATCCGAACCCCTTGGCGCCAAGTTCGTCCTGCGGAAAAATGCACAAAAAAGTGTTGTGCTATAGCCTTGGGGCGTGGGGCTGGCGAACTTCGTCCGCCGGACTCGGAATGGGCCGAGACATTTCCCACCCCCTCCCCATGACAAAAATAAGCCGCGGGCACAGCCGCGCCCAAAAAAGAGCATCCGAACCCCTTGGCGCCAAGTTCGTCATGCGGACAAATGCCCAAAAAGGGGGTGGGCTATAGCCTTGGGGCGTGGGGCTGGCGAACTACGTCCGCCGGACTCAGAATGGGCCGAGGCATTGACCACCCCCTCCCCGCGACAAAAATAGGCCGCGGACACAGCCGTGCCCAAAAAAGAGCAGCAGAACCCCTTGGCGCCAAGTTCGTCATGCGGAAAAATGCCCAAAAAGGGGGTAGGCTGGAGCCTTGGGGCGTGGGGCTGGCGAACTTCGTCCGCCTTCCTCGGAATGGGCCGAGACTTTGCCCACCCCCTCCCCACGACAAAAATAGGCTGCGGGCACAGCCGCGCCCAAAAAAGAGCAGCCGAACCCCTTGGCGACAAGTTCGTCCTGTGGAAAAATGCCCAAAAAAGGGATGTGCTATAGCCTTGGGGCGTGGGGCTGGCGAATTTCGTCCGCCGGACTCGGAATGGGCCGAGACTTTTCTCACTCCCTCCCCGCGACAAAAATAGGCCGCAGGCACAGCCGCGCCCAAAAAAGAGCAGTCGAACACCTTGGCGCCAAGTACGTGCCGCGAAAAAATGCCACAAAAAAGGCGTGTGCTATAGCCCTGGGGCGTGGGGCGGGCGAACTACGTCCGCCGAACTCAGAATAGGCCGAGGCTTTGACCACCCCCTCCCGGTGACAAAAATAAGCCGCGGGCACAGCCGCGCCCAAAAAAGAGCAGCCGAACCCCTTGGCGCCATGTTCGTCCTGCGGAAAAATGCCCAAAAAAGTGGTGTGCTATAGCCTTGGGGCGTGGGGCTGGCGAACTTCGTCCACCGGATTTGGAATGGGCCGAGACATTTCCCACCCCCTCCCCATGACAAAAATAAGCCGCGGGCACAGCCGCGCCAAAAAAAGAGCATCCGAACCCCTTGGCGCCAAGTTCGTCCTGCGGAAAAATGCCCAAAAAAGTGGTGTGCTATAGCCTTGGGGCGTGGGGCTGGCGAACTTCGTCCGCCGGATTCGGAATGGGCCGAGACATTTCCCACACCCTCCTCATGACAAAAATAAGCCGCGGGCACAGCCGCGCCCAAAAAAGAGCAGCCGAACCCCTTGGCGCCAAGTTCGTCCTGCGGAAAAATGCCCAAAAAAGTGTTGTGCTATAGCCTTGGGGCGTGGGGCTGGCGAACTTCGTCCGCCGGACTCGGAATGGACCGAGACATTTCCCACCCCCTCCCCATGACAAAAATAAGCCGCGGGCACAGCCGCGCCCAAAAAAGAGCATCCGAACCCCTTGGCGCCAAGTTCGTCATGCGGACAAATGCCCAAAAAGGGGGTGGGCTATAGCCTTGGGGCGTGGGGCGGGCGAACTACGTCCGCCGGACTCAGAATGGGCCGAGACATTGACCACCCCCTCCCCGCGACAAAAATAGGCCGCAGACACAGCCGTGCCCAAAAAAGAGCAGCAGAACCCGTTGGCGCCAAGTTCGTCATGCGGAAAAATGCCCAAAAAGGGGGTAGGCTGGAGCCTTGGGGCGTGGGGCTGGCGAACTTCGTCCGCCTTCCTCGGAATGGGCCGAGACTTTGCCCACCCCCTCCCCACGACAAAAATAGGCTGCGGGCACAGCCGCGCCCAAAAAAGAGCAGCCGAACCCCTTGGCGACAAGTTCGTCCTGTGGAAAAATGCCCAAAAAAGGGATGTGCTATAGCCTTGGGGCGTGGGGCTGGCGAATTTCGTCCGCCGGACTCGGAATGGGCCGAGACTTTTCCCACTCCCTCCCCGCGACAAAAATAGGCCGCAGGCACAGCCGCGCCCAAAAAAGAGCAGTCGAACCCCTTGGCGCCAAGTTCGTCCTGCGAAAAAATGCCCCAAAAAAGGGGTGTGTTATAGCCTTTGGCCGTGGGGCTGGCGAACTTCGTCCGCCGGACTCGAAATGGGCCGAGACTTTTCCCACGCCCTCCCCACGACAAATTAGGCCGCAGGCACAGCCGGGCCCAGAAAAGAGCAGTCGAACCCCTGGGCGCCAAGTTCGTCCTGCGAAAAAATGCCACAAAAAAGGGGTGTGCTATAGCCTCTGGGCGTGGGGCGGGCGAACTACGTCTGCCGGACTTAGAATGGGCCGAGGCTTTGACCACCACCTCCCCGTGACAAAAATTGGCCGCGGGCACAGCCGCGCCCAAAAAAGAGCAGCCGAACCCCTTGGCGCCAAGTTCGTCCTGCGGAAAAATGCCCAAAAAAGTGGTGTGCTATAGCCTTGGGGCGTGGGGCTGGCGAACTTCGTCCGCCGGATTCGGAATGGGCCGAGACATTTCCCACACCCTCCTCATGACAAAAATAAGCCGCGGGCACAGCCGCGCCCAAAAAAGAGCAGCCGAACCCCTTGGCGCCAAGTTCGTCTTGCGAAAAAATGCCCCAAAAAAGGGGTGTGTTATAGCCTTTGGCCGTGGGGCTGGCGAACTTCGTCCGCCGGACTCGAAATGGGCCGAGACTTTTCCCACGCCCTCCCCACGACAAAATTAGGCCGCAGGCACAGCCGGGCCCAGAAAAGAGCAGTCTAACCCCTTGGCGCCAAGTTCGTCCAGCGAAAAAATGCCACAAAAAAGGGGTGTGTTATAGCCTTTGGCCGTGGGGCTAGCGAACTTCATCTGCCGGACTCGGAATGGGCCGAGACTTTTCCCACTCCCTTCCCGCGACAAAAATAGGCTGCAGGCACAGCCGCGCCCAAAGAAGAGCAGTCGAACCCCATGGCGCCAAGTTCGTCGTGCGAAAAAATGCCACAAAAAAGGCGTGTGCTATAGCCTTGGGGCGCGGGGCGGGCGAACTACGTCCGCCGGACTCAGAATGGGCCGACGCTTTGACCACCCCCTCCCCGCAACAAAAATAGGCCACGGACGCAGCCGCGCCCAAAAAAGAGCAGCCGAACCCCTTGGCGCCAAATTCGTCCTGCGGAAAAATGCCCAAAAAGGCGGTGGGCAATAGCCTTTGGGCGTGGGGCTGGCGCACTTCGTCCGCCTGCCTCGGAATGGGCCGAGACTTTGCCCACCCTCTCCCCACGACAAAAATAGGCCGCGGGCATAGCCGCGCTCAAAAACGAGCAGCCGCACCCCTTGGCGCCAAGTTCGTCCTGCGGAAAAATGCCCAAAAAGGGGGTGGGCTATAGCCTTGGGGCGTGGGGCTGGCGAACTTCGTCCGCCTTACTCGGAATGGGCCGAGACTTTGCCCACCCCCTCCAAAAGACAAAAATAGGCGGCGGGCACAGCCGCGGCCAAAAAAGAGCAGCCGAACCCCTCGGCGCCAAGTTCGTCCTGAGGAAAAATGTCCAAAAAAGGGGTGTGCTATAGCCTTTGGGCGTGGGGCCAGTAAAGTTCCTCCGCCTTCCTTGGAATGGGCCGAGCCTTTTCCCACCCTCTCCCCATGCCAAAAATAGGCCGCGGGCACAGCTGCGCCCAAAAATGATCAGCCACACTCCCTGGCGCCAAGTTCATCCTGCGGAAAAGTGCCCAAAAAAGTGGTGTGCTATAGCCTTTGGGCGTGGGGCTTGCGAACTTCGTCCGCCGGACTCGGAATGGGCAGAGTCTTTTCCCACCCCCACTTTCCAACAAAAATAGGCCGCGGGCACAGCCACGCCCAAAAAAGAGAGGCCGAACCACTAGGCGCCAAGTTCTTCCTGCGAAAAAATGCCGAAAAAGGGGGTGGGCTATAGCCTTGGGGAGTGGGGCTGGCGAACTTCGTCCGCCTTCCTCGGAATGGGCCGAGAATTTGCCCACCCCCTCCCCGCGACAAAAATAGGCCACGGCCAAAGCCGTGCCCAAAAAAGAGCAGCCGCACCCCTTGGCGCCAAGTTCGTCCTGCGGAAAAATGCCCAAAAAGGGGGTGGGCTATAGCCTTGGGACGTGGGGCTGGCGAACTTCGTACGCCGGACTCGGAATGGGCCAAGACATTCCCACCCCCTCCCCGTGACAAAAATAGGCCGCGGGCACAGTCGCGCCCAAAAAAGAGCAGCCGAAACCCTTGGCGCCAAGTTCGTCCTACGGAAAAATGACCAAAAAGGGGGTGCGCTATAGCCTTGGGGCGTGGGGCTGGCGAACCTCGTCCGCCGGAATCGGAATGGGCCGAGACTTTGGCCACCCCCTCCCGGCGCCAGAAATAGGCCGCGGGCACAGCCGCGCCCAAAAAAGAGCAGCCGAACCCCTTGGCGCCAAGTTCGTCCTGCGGAAAAATGCCCACAAAGGGGGTGGGCTATAGCCTTGGGGCGTGGGGCTGGCGAACTTCATACGCCGGACTCGGAATGTGCTGAGACTTTGCCAACCCCCTCCCCGTGACAAAAATAGGCCGCGGGCACAGCTGCGCCCAAAAAGGAGCAGCCGAACCCCTTGGCGCCAAGTTCATCCTGCGGAAAAATGCCCACAAAGGGGGTGGGCTATAGCCTTGGGGCGTGGGGCTGGCGCACTTCGTCCGCCGGACTCGGAATGTGCCGAGACTTTTCCAACCCCCTCCCCGCGACAAAAATAGGCCGCGGGCACAGCCGCACCCAAAAAAGAGCAGCCGAACCCCTAGGTGCGAAGTTCGTCCTGCGGAAAAATGCCGAAAAAGGGGGTGGGTATAGCCTTGGGGCGTCGGGCGCGCGAACTTCGTCCACCGGACTCGGAATGGGCCGAGACTTTTCCCACCCCCTCCCCGTTACAAAAATAGGCCGTGGGCACAGCCGCCCCAAAAAAAGAGCAGCCGAACCCCTTGGCCCCAAGTTCGTCCTGCGGAAAAATGCCCAAAAAAGGGGTGTGCTATAGCCTTCGGGCGTGGGGCCGGCAAAGTTTATCCGCCTTCCTCGGAATGGACCGAGACTTTGCCCACCCCGTCCCCGCGACAAAAATAGGCCGCGGCCATAGCCGCGCCCAAAAAAGAGCAGCCGAACCCCTTGGCACCAAGTTCGTCCTGCGGAAAAATGCCCAAAAAGGGGGTGGGCTATAGCCTTGGGGATTGGGGCAGGCGAACTTCATCCGCATGACTCGGGTTGGGCCGACACTTTGACCACCCCCTCCCCCCGCGACAAAAATAGCCTGCGGGCACAGCCGCGCCCATAAAAAGCAGCCGAACCCCTTGGCGCCAAGTTCGTCCAGCGGAAAAATACCCAAAAAATGGGTGGCCTATAGCCTTGGGGCGTAGGGCTGGCGAACTTCGTCCGCCGGACTCGGAATGGGCCAAGAGTTTGTCCACCCCCTCCCCACGACAAAAATAGGCCGCGGGCACAGCCGAACCCCTTGGCGCCAAGATTGCCCTGCGGAAAAATGCCCAAAAAAGGGGTGTGCTATAGGCTTTGGGCGTGGGGCCGGCGAACTTCGTCCGGCTTCCTCGGAATGGGCCGAGACTTTGGCCACCCCCCTCCCCACGCCAAAAACAGGCCGCGGGCAAAGCCGCACTCAAAAAAGAGCAGCCGAACCCCTTTGCGCCAAGTTCATCCCGTGGAAAAATGCCCAAAAAGGGGGTGGGCTATAGCCTTGGGGCGTGGGGCGGGCAAACTTTGTCCGCCTTCCTCGGAATGGGCCGAGACTTTGCCCTCCCCCTCCCCGCGCCAAAAATAGGCCGTGGGCTCAGCCGTGCCTAAAAAAGAGCAGCCGAACCCATTGGCGACAAGTTCGTCCTGCGGAAAAATGCCAAAAAAGGGGGTGGGCTATAGCCTTGGGACGTGGGGCGGGCGAACTTCGTACGCCGGACTCGGAATGGGCCAAGACATTCCCACCCCCTCCCTGCGACTAAAATAGGCCGCGGGCACAGCCGCGCACAAAAAAGAGCAGCCGAACCCCTTGGTGCCAAGTTCGTCATGCGGAAAAATACCCAAAAAAGTGGTGGGCTATAGCCTTGGGGCGTGGGGATGGCGAACTTCTTCCGCCGGGCTCGGAATGGGCCGAGACATTGCCCACCCCCCTCCCCGTGACAAAAATAGGCTGTGGGCACAGCCGCACACAAAAAAGAGCAGCCGAACCCCTTGGCGCCAAGTTCGTCCTGCGGAAAAATGCCCAAAAAGGGGGTGGGCTATAGCCTTGGGGCGTGGGGCAGGCGAACTACGTCCGCCGGGCTCGGAATGGGCCGAGCCTTTGCCCACCCCTCCCCACGACAAAAATAGCCCGCGGGCACAGCCGCGCCAAAAAAATAGCAGCCGAACCCCTTGGCGCCAAGTTCGTCCTGTGGAAAAATGCCCAAAAAGGGGGTGGGCTATAGCCTTGGGGCGTGGGGCAGGCGAACTTCGTCCGCCGGACTCGGAATGGGCCGAGACTTTACCCACCCCCTCCCCAAGACAACCGCGCACAAAAAGGATTAGCCGAACCCCTTGGCGCCAAGTTCGTCCCGCGGAAAAAAGCCCAAAAGGGGGATGGGCTATAGCCTTGGGGCGTGGGGCTGGCGAACTTCGTCCGCTGGACTCGGAATGGGCCGAGACTTTTCCCACCCCCCTCCCCAAGACAAAAATAGGCTGCGGGCACAGCCGCGCCCAAAAAGGAGCAGCCGATCCCCTTGGCGCCAAGTTCGTCCCGCGGAAAACTGCCCAAAAGGGGGGGTGGGCTATAGCCTTGGGGCGTGGGGCAGGCGCACTTCATCCGCCGGACTCGGAATGGGCCGAGATTTTGCCCAACCCCTTCCCGCGACAAAAATAGGCCGCAGGCACAGGCGCGCCCAAAAAAAGTGCAGCCGAACCCCTTCGCGCCAAGTTCGTCCAGCGGAAAAATGCCAAAAAAGGGGGTGGGCAATAGCCTTGGGGCGTGGGGCTGGCGAACTTCGTCCGCCTTCCTCGGAATGGGCCGAGACTTTGCCCACCCCCTCCCCACAACAAAAATAGGCCGCAGGAACAGCGGCACCCCAAAAAGAGCAGCCGACCCCCTTGGCGCCAACTTCCTCCTACGGAAAAGTGCCCAAAAAGGGGGTGGGCTATAGCCTTGGGGCGTGGGGCGGGCGAACTTCATCCGCCGGACTCAGAATGGGCCGAAACTATGCCCACCCCCTCCCCATGACAAAAATAGGCCGCGGGCACAGCCGCGCCCAAAAAAGCGCAGCCGAATCCCATGGCGCCAAGTTCGTCCTGCGGAAAAATGTACAAAAAAGGGGGTGGGCTATAGCCTTGGGGCGTGGGGCTGGCGAACTTCGTCCGCCTTCCTCGGAATGGGCCGAGACTTTGCCCACCCCCTCCCCATGCCAAAAATAGGCCGCAGGCACAGCCGCGCCCAAAAAAGAGCAGCCGAATCCCTGGGCGCCAAGTTCGTCCTGCAGAAAAATGCCCAAAAAGGTGGTGGGCTATAGCCTAGGGGCGTGGGGCTGGCGAACTTCGTCCGCCGGACTCGGAATGGGCCGAGACTTTCCCCACCCCCTCCCCGCGAAACAAAATAGGCTGCGGGCACAGCCGCGCCAAAAAAAAGCAGCCGAACCCCTTGGCGCCAAGTTCGTCCTGCAGAAAAATGCCCAAAAAAGGGGTGTGCTATAGCCTTGGGGCGTGGGGCCGGCAAAGTTCGTCCGCCGGACTCGGAACGGGCCGAGACTTTTCCCACCCCCTCCCCGCGACAAAAATAGGCCGCGGGCACAGCCGCACCCAAAAAAGAGCAGCCGAACACCTTGGCGCCAAGTTCGTCCTGCGGAAAAAGGCCCAAAAAAGGAGTGGGCGGGCTAAAGCCTTGGGGCATGGGGCTGGCGAACTTCGTCCGCCGGACTCGGAATGGGCCGAGACTTTTCCCACCCCCTCCCCGTGACAAAAATAGGCCGCGGGCACAGTCGCGCCCTAAAAAGAGCAGCCGAACCCCTTGGCGCCAACTTCGTCCTGCAGAAATATGCCCAAAAAAGGGGTGAGCTATAGCCTTGGGGCGTGGGTCTGGCGAACTTCGTCCGCCGGACTTGGAATGGGCCGAGACTTTGCCCACCCCCTCCCTGCGAATAAAATAGGCCGTGGGTACAGCCGTGCCCAAAAAAGAGCAGCCGACCCCCTTGGCGCCAAGTTCGTCAAGCGGAAAAATGCCCCAAAAGGGGGTGGGCTATAGCCTAGGGGCGTGGGCCGGGCGAACTTCGTCCGCCGGACTCGGAATGGGCCGAGACTTTTCCCACCCCCTCACCGCGACAACAATAGGCCGCGGACACAGCCGCGGCCAAAAAAGAGCAGCCGAACCCCTTGGCGCCAAGTTCGTCCTGCGGAAAATTGCCCAAAAAAGGGGTGTGCTATCGCCTTTGGGCGTGGGGCTGTTAAAGTTCATCCGCAATCCTCAGAATGGGCTGAGACTTTGGCCACCTAATCGCCGCGCCAAAAATAGGCCGCGGGCCCAGCCGCGCCTAAAAAAGAGCTGCCGGACCACTTGGCGCCAAGTTCGTCCTACGGAGAAATGCCCAAAAAACGGGTGTGCTATAGCCTTGGGGCGTGGGGCTGCTGAAGTTTTTCCGCCGGACTCGGAATAGGCCGAGACTTTGCCCACCCCCTCCCCGCGATAAAAATAAGCCACGGGTACAGCCGCGCCCAAAAACGAGCAGCCGTACCCCTTGACGCGAAGTTCGTCCTGCGGAAAAATGGCCAAAAAACAGGCGGGCTATATCCTTGGGGCGTGGGGCTTGCGCAATTCGTCCGCCAGACTCGGAATGGGCCGAGACTTTGCCCACACCCTCCCCGTGGCAAAAATAGGCCGCCGGCACAGCCGCGCCGAAAAAAGAGCAGCCGATCCCCTTGGCACCAAGTTCGTCGAGCGGAAAAATGCCTAAAAAGGGGGTGGGTTATAGCCTTGGGGCGTGGGGCAGGCGAACTTCGTCCGCCTTCTTCAGAATTGGCCGAGACTTTGGCCACACCCTCCCCGCTAAAAAAATAGGCCGTGGGCACACCCGCGCCCAAAAAAGAGCAGCCGATCCCCTTCGCGCCAAGTTCGTCCAGCGGAAAAATGCCCAAAAAGGGGGTGGGCTATAGCCTGGGGGCGTGGGGCCGGCAAAGTTCATCCGCCTTCATCGGAATGGGCCGAGACTTTGGCCACCCCCTCCCCACGACAAAAATAGGCCGCGGGCACAGCCGCGCCCAAAAAAGAGCAGCCGGACCACTTGGCGCCAAGTTCGTCCTGCGGAAAAATGCCCAAAGAAGGGGTATGCTATAGCCTTGCGGCGTGGGGCTGCCGAAGTTCGTCCGCCGGACTCGGAATGGGCCGAGACTTTGGCCACCTCCTCCCCACGACAAAAATAGGGCACGCGCACAACTGCGCCCAAAAAAGAGCAGCTGAAACCCATGGCGCCAAGTTCGTCCTGCGGAAAAATACCCAAAAAACGGGTGGATGGGCGTGGGGCTGGCGCAATTCGTCCGCCCGACTCAGAATGGGCCGAGACTTTGCCCACACCCTCCCTGTGACAAAAATAGGCCGCGGGCACAGCCACGACCAAAAAAGAGCAGCCGATCCCCTTGGCGCCAAGTTCGTCCATGGGAAAAATGCCCAAAAAGGGGGCGAGCTATAGCCTTCGGGCGTGGGGCTGGCGAACTTCGTCCGCCTTCCTCCGAATTGGCCGAGACTTTGCACACCCCCTCCCGACGGCAAAAATAGGGCGTGGGCACAGCCGCGCCCAAAAAAGACTAGCCGAACACCTTGGCGCCAAGTTCGTCCTGCGGAAAAATGCCCAAAAAAGGGGTGTGCTATAGCCTTGGGGCGTAATGATGGCGAACTTCGTCCGCCGGGCTCAGAATGGGCCGAGACTTTGCACACCCCCTCCCCGCGACAAAAATAGGCCGTGGTAGCAGCCGCGCCCAAAAAATAGCAGCCGAACCCGTTGGCGCCAAGTTCGTCCTGCGGAAAAATGCCCAAAAAAGGGGTGGGCTATAGCCTTGGGGCGTGGGGCTGGCGCACTTCATCCGCCTTCCTCGGAATGGGCCGAAACTTTGCCCACCCTCTCTCCGTGACAAAAATAGGCCGTGGGCACAGCCGCGCCCAAAAAGGAGCAGCCGAACCCCTTGGCGCCAAGTTCGTCCTGCGGAAAAATGCCCAAAAAAGGGGTGGGCTATAGCCTTGGGGTGTAGGGAGGGCGAACTTCGTCCGCCTTCCTCGGAATGGGCCGAGACATTGCCCACCACCTCCCCGCGACAAAAATAGGCCACGGACACAGCCGCACCGAAAAAAGAGCCGCCGAACCCCTTGGCACCAAGTTCGTCCTGCGGAAAAATGCCCAAAAAAGTGGTGTGCTACAGCCTTGCGGCGTGGGGCGGACGAACTTCGTCCGCCGGATTCGGAATGGGCCGAGACTTTGACCACCCCCCTCCCCGCGACAGAAATATGCCGCGGGCACAGCCGCGCCCAAAAAAGAGCAGCCGAACTAGTTGGGGCCTAGTTCGTTCTGCGGAAAAATGCCGAAAAAGGGGGTGGTCGATAGCCTCGGGGCGCGGGGCTGGCGTACTTCGTCCGCCTTGCTCGGAATCGGCCGAGACTTTGCCCACCCCCTCCCCACGACAAAAATAGGCCACGGGAGCAGCCGCGCCCAAAAAAGGGCAGCCGAACCCCTTGGCGCCAAGTTCATCCTGCGGAAAAATGCCCAAAAAGGGGGTGGGCTAAAGCCTTGGGGCGTGGTGCTGACGAACTTCGTCCGCCGGACTCAGAATGGGCCGAGACTTTTACCACCCCCTCCCCGAGACAAAAATAGGCCGCGGGCACAGCCGCGCCGAAAAGGAGCAGCCGAACCCCTTGCGCCACGTTCGTCCTGCGGAAAAATGCCCAAAAAAGGGGTGGGCTATAGCCTTGGGGCGTAAGGATGGCGAACTTCGTCCGCCGGGCTTGGGATGGGCCGAGACTTTGCACACCCCCTCCCCGCGACAAAAATCGGCCGCGGGAGCAGCCGCGCCCAAAACAGGGCTGCCGAACCCCTTGTAGCCAAGTTCGTCCTGCGGAAAAATGCCCAAAAAAGGGGTGGGCTATAGCCTTGGGCGTGGGGCTGCCGAACTTCATCCACCTTACTCGGAATGGGCCGAGACTTTGCCCACCCCGTCCCCACGACAAAAATAGGCTGTGGGCACAGCCGCGCCCAAAAAAGGACCGCCGAACCTCTTGGCGCCAAGTTCGTCCTGCGGAAAAATGCCCAAAAAAGGGGCGGGCTATAGCCTTTGGGCGTGGGGCCGGCCAAGTTCGTCCGCCGGACTCGGAATGGGCCGAGACTTTTTTCCCACCCACTCCCAGCGATAAAAATAGGCCGTGGACACAGCAGCGCCCGAAAAAGAGCTGCCGAACCCCTTGGCGCCAAGTTCGTCCTGCGGAAAAATCCCCGAAAAAGGGGTGGGCTATAGCCTTGGGGCGTGGGGCTGGCGAACTTCGTCCGCCGGACTCGGAATGGGTCGAGACTTTGGCCACCCCCTCGCCGCGCCAAAAATAGGCCGCGGGCACAGCCGCGCCCAAAAAAGAGCAGCCGAACCCCTTGCCGCTAAGTTCGTCCTGTGGAAATATGCCCAAAAAGGGGTGGGCTATAGCCTTGGGGCGTGGGGCTGGCGAACTTCGTCCGCCTTCCTCGGAATGGGCCAAGACATTGGCCACCCCCTCCCCGCGCCAAAAATAGGCCGCGGGCACAGCCGAACCCAAAAAAGAGCTGCCGAACCCCTTGGCGCAAAGTTCGTCCTGCGGAAAAATGCCCAAAAAAGGGGTGGGCTATAGCCTTGGGGCGTGGGGCTGGCGAACTTCGTCCGCCGGACTCAGAATGGGTTGAGACTTTGGCCACCCCCTCCCCGCACAAAAAATAGGCCGTGGGCACAGCCGCGCCCAAAAAAGAGTAGCCGAACCCCTTTCCACCAAGTTCGTCCTGCGGAAAAATGCCCAAAAAAGGGGTGTCCTATAGCCTTGGGGCGTGGGGCGGGCGAACTTCGTACTCCGGACTCGGAATGGGCCGACACCTTGCCCACCCCCCTCCCCCGCACCAAAAATAGGCTGCGGGCACAGCCGCGCCCAAAAAAGAGCAGCCGAACCCCTTGGCGCCAAGTTCGTCCTGCGGAAAAATGCCCAAAAAGGGGATGGGCTATAGCCTTGGGGCATGGGGCTGACAAACTTCGTCCGCCGGACTCGCAATGGGCCGAGACTTTTACCACAGCCGCGCCCAAAAAAGAACAGCCGAACCCCTTGGTGCCAAGTTCGCCCTGCGGAAAAATGCCCAAAAAAGGGGTGGGCTATAGCCTTGGGGCGTTGGGCAGGCGAACTTCGTCCGCGGGACTCGGAATGGGCCGAGGCTTTGCCCACCCCCTTCCCGCGACAAAAATTGGCCGCGGGCACAGACGCGCCCAACCAATAACAGCCGAACCCCTTGGCGCCAAGTTCGTCCAGCGGAAAAATGCCCAAAAAAGGGGTGTGCTATAGCCTTTGGGCGTGGGGCCGGCGCACTTCGTCCGCGTTCCTCGGAATGGGCCGAGACTTTGGCCACCCCCTCCCCGTGACGAAAATAGGCTGTGGGCACAGCCGCGCCCAAAAAAGAGCAGCCGAACCCCTTCGCGCCAAGTTCGTCCTGCGGAAAAATGCCCAAAAAGGGGGTGGACTATAGCCTTGAGGCGTGGGACTGGCGAACTTCGTCCGCCGGACTCGGAATGGGCCGAGACTTTTTTCCCACCCACTCCCAGCGATAAAAATAGGCCGTGGACACAGCAGCGCCCGAAAAAGAGCTGCCGAACCCCTTGGCGCCAAGTTCGTCCTGCGGAAAAATGCCCAAAAAGGGGATGGGCTATAGCCTTGGGGTGTGGGGCTGGCGAACTTCGTCCGCCGGACTCGGAATGGGCCGAGACTTTTCCCACCCCCTCCCCGTGACAAAAATAGGCCGCGGGCGCAGCCGCGTCCAAAAAAGAGCAGGCGAACTCCTTGGCGCCAAGTTCGTCCTGCGGAAAAATGCCCAAAAAGGGGGTGGGCTATAGCCTTGGGGCGTGGGGCTGGCGCACTTCGTCCGCCGGACTCGGAATGGGCCGAGACTTTTCCCACCCCCTCCCCGTGACAAAAATAGGCCGCGGGCGCAGCCGCGTCCAAAAACGAGCAGCCGAACCCCTTGGCGCCAAGTTCGTCCTGCCGAAAAATCCCAAAAAAAGGGGTGTGCTATAGCCTTGGGGCATGGGGCTGCCGAACTTCGTCCGCCGGACTCGGAATGTGCCGACACTTTGTGCACCCCTTCCCCACGACAAAAATAGGCCGCGGGCACAGCTGCACCCAAAAAAGAGCAGCCGATCCCCTTGGCGCCAAGTTCGTCCTGCGGAAAAATGCCCAAAAAGGGGGTGGGCTATAGCCTTGAGGCGTGGGGCTGGCGAACTTCGTCCGCCGGACTCGTAATGGGCCGAGACATTTCCCACCCCCTCCCAGGGAGAAAAATAGGCCGCGGGGACATCCGCGCCCAAAAAATAGCAGCCGAACCCGTTGGCGCCAAGTTCGTCCTGCGGAAAAATGCCCAAAAAGGGGTTGGGCAATAGCCTTGGGGCGTGGGGCCGGCGCACTTCGTCCGCCAGACTCGGAATGGTCCGAGACTTTACCCACCCCCCTCCCCGCGAAAAAAATAGGCCGCGGGCACAGCCGCGTCCAAAAAAGAGCAGCCGAACCCCTTGGCGCCAAGTTCGTCCTGCGGAAAAAATGCCCAAAAAGGGGGTGGGCTATAGCCTTTGGGCGTGGGGCCGGCGCACTTCGTCCGCGTTCCTCGGAATGTTCCGAGTTTTTTCCCACCCCCTCCCCGCGACAAAAATATGCCGCGGGCACAGCCGCGCTCAAAAAAGAGCAGCCGAACCCCTTCGCGCCAAGTTTATCCTGCGGAAAAATCCCCAAAAAAGGGGTGTGCTATAGCCTTGGGGCGTGGGGCGGGCGAACTTCATCCGCCGGACACGGAATGGGCCGAGACTTTGCCCACCCCCTACCCACCAAAAAATAGGCCGCGGGCACAGCGGCGCCCAAAAAAGAGCGGCCGAACCCATTCCCGCCAAGTTCGTCCTGCGGAAAAATGCCCAAAAAACGGGTGGGCTATAGACTTGGGGCGTGGGGCTGGCGAACTTCGTCCGCCGGACTCGGAATGGGCAGAGACTTAGCCCACGCCCTCCCCGTGTCAAAAATAGGCCGCGGGCACAGCCGCGCCAAAAAAGAGCAGCCGAACCCCTCGGCGCCATGTTCGTCCTGCGGAAAAATGTCCAAAAAGGGGGTGGGCTATAGCCTTGGGGCGTGGGGCTGCCGCACTTCATCCGCCGGACTCGGAATGGGCCGAGACTTTTCCCACCACCTCCCCGCGACAAAAATAGGCCACGGGGACAGCCGCGCCCAAAAAAGAGCAGCCGAACCCCTTGGCGCCAAGCTCGTCCTGCGGAAATTTGCCCAAAAAGGGGTGGGCTATAGCCTTGGGGCGTGGGGCAGGCGAACTTCGTCCGCCGGACTCGGAATGGGCCGAGACTTTGCCCACCCCCTCCCCGCGACAAAAATAGGCCACGGGGACAGCCGCGCCCAAAAAAGAGCAGCCGAACCCCTTGGCGCCAAGCTCGTCCTGCGGAAATATGCCCAAAAAGGGGTGGGCTATAGCTTGGGGCGTGGGGCAGGCGAACTTCGTCCGCCGGACTCGGAATGGGCCGAGACTTTGCCCACCCCCTCCCCGCGACAAAAATAGGCCGCGGGCACAGCCGCGCCCAAAAAAGAGCAGCCAAACCCCTTGGCTACAAGTTCGTACTGCGGGAAAATGCCGAAAAAAGGGGTGGGCGATAGCCTTGTGGCGTGGGGCTGGCGAACTTCGTCCACCGGACTCGGAATGGGCCGAGATTTTTCCCACCCCCTCCCCGCGACAAAAATAGGCCGCGGGCGCAGCCGCGTCCAAAAACGAGCAGCCGAACCCCTTGGCGCCAAGTTCGTCCTGCCGAAAAATCCCAAAAAAAGGGGTGTGCTATAGCCTTGGGGCATGGGGCTGCCGAACTTCGTCCGCCGGACTCGGAATGTGCCGACACTTTGTGCACCCCTTCCCCACGACAAAAATAGGCCGCGGGCACAGCTGCACCCAAAAAAGAGCAGCCGATCCCCTTGGCGCCAAGATCGTCCTGCGGAAAAATGCCCAAAAAGGGGTGGGCTATAGCCTTGGGGCGTGGGGCTGGCGAACTTCGTCCGCCGGACTCGGAATGGGCCGAGACTTATCCCACCACCTCCCCGCGACAGAAATAGTCCGCTGGGACAGCCGCGCCCAAGAAAGAGCAGCCGAACCCCTTGGTGCCAAGTTCGTCCGGCGGAAAAGTGCCGAAAAAAGGGGTGGGCTATAGCCTAGGGGCGTGGGGCTGGCGAACTTCGTCCGCCGGACTCAGAATGGGCGGAGATTTTTCCCACCCCCTCCCCGCGACAAAAATATGCCGCGGGCGCAGCCACGCCCAAAAAAGAGCAGGCGAACTCCTTGGCGCCAAGTTCGTCCTGCGGAAAAATGCCCAAAAAGGGGGTGGGCTATAGCCTTGGGGCGTGGGGCTGGCGCACTTCGTCCGCCGGACTCGGAATGGGCCGAGACTTTTCCCACCCCCTCCCCATGACAAAAATAGGCCGCGGGCGCAGCCGCGTCCAAAAACGAGCAGCCGAACCCCTTGGCGCCAAGTTCGTCCTGCCGAAAAATCGCAAAAAAAGGGGAGTGCTATAGCCTTGGGGCGTGGGGCGTGCGAAATTCATCCGCCGGACTTGGAATGGCCGAGACTTTTCCCACCACCTCCCCGCGACAGAAATAGTCCGCTGGGACAGCCGCGCCCAAGAAAGAGCAGCCGAACCCCTTGGTGCCAAGTTCGTCCGGCGGAAAAGTGCCGAAAAAAGGGGTGGGCTATAGCCTAGGGGCGTGGGGCTGGCGAACTTCGTCCGCCGGACTCGGAATGGGCCGAGACTTTTCCCACCCCCTCCCCGTGACAAAAATAGGCCGCGGGCGCAGCCGCGTCCAAAAAAGAGCAGGCGAACTCCTTGGCGCCAAGTTCGTCCTGCGGAAAAATGCCCAAAAAGGGGGTGGGCTATAGCCTTGGGGCGTGGGGCTGGCGCACTTCGTCCGCCGGACTCGGAATGGGCCGAGACTTTTCCGACCCACTCCCCGTGACAAAAATAGGCCGCGGGCGCAGCCGCGTCCAAAAACGAGCAGCCGAACCCCTTGGCGCCAAGTTCGTCCTGCCGAAAAATCCCAAAAAAAGGGGTGTGCTATAGCCTTGGGGCATGGGGCTGCCGAACTTCGTCCGCCGGACTCGGAATGTGCCGACACTTTGTGCACCCCTTCCCCACGACAAAAATAGGCCGCGGGCACAGCTGCACCCAAAAAAGAGCAGCCGATCCCCTTGGCGCCAAGATCGTCCTGCGGAAAAATGCCCAAAAAGGGGTGGGCTATAGCCTTGGGGCGTGGGGCTGGCGAACTTCGTCCGCCGGACTCGGAATGGGCCGAGACTTATCCCACCCCCTCCCCGCGACTAAAATAGGCCGCGGGCACAGCGGCGCCCAAAAAAGAGCAGCCGAACCCCTTGGCGCCAAGTTCGTCCTGCCGAAAAATCGCAAAAAAAGGGGAGTGCTATAGCCTTGGGGCGTGGGGCGTGCGAAATTCATCCGCCGGACTTGGAATGGCCGAGACTTTTCCCACCACCTCCCCACGACAGAAATAGTCCGCTGGGACAGCCGCGCCCAAGAAAGAGCAGCCGAACCCCTTGGTGCCAAGTTCGTCCGGCGGAAAAGTGCCGAAAAAAGGGGTGGGCTATAGCCTAGGGGCGTGGGGCTGGCGAACTTTGTCCGCCGGACTCAGAATGGGCGGAGATTTTTCCCACCCCCTCCCCGCGACAAAAATATGCCACGGGCGCAGCCACGCCCAAAAAAGAGCAGCCTAACCCCTTGGCGCTAAGTTCGTCCTGCGGAAAAATCCCCAAAAAAGGGGTGTGCCATAACCTTGCGGCGTGGGGCGGGCGAACATCGTCCGCCGGACTCGGAATTGGCCGAGACTTTGCCCACCCCCTCCCCGCGACAAAAGTAGGCTGCGGGCACAGTCGTACCCAAAAAAGAGCAGCCGAACCCCTTGGCGCCAAGTTGGTCCTGCGGAAAAATCCCCAAAAAAGGGGTGTGCTATAGCCTTGGGGCGAGGGGCTGGCGAACTTCGTCCGCCGGACTCGGAATGGGCCGAGACTTTGCCCACCCCCACCCCGCGACAAAAATAGGCCGCGGACATGGCAGCGTCCAAAAAAGTGCGGCCGAACCCCTTGGCTCCAAGTTCGTCCTGCGGAAAAATGCCCAAAAAAGGGGTGGGCTATAGCCTTGGGGCGTGGGGCCGGCGAACTTCATCCGCCAGTCTCGGAATGGGCCGAGACTTTGGCCACACCCTCCCCACGACAAAGATAGGCCGCGGGCACAGCCGCACCAAAAAAGAGCTGCCGAACCCCTTGGTGCCATGTTCGTCCTGCGGAAAAATGTCCAAAAAGGGGGTGGGCTATAGCCTTGGGGCGTCGGGCTGCCGCACTTCATCCGCCGGACTCGGAATGGGCCGAGACTTTTCCCACCACCTCCCCGCGACAAAAATAGACCACGGGGATGGCCGCGCCCAAAAAAGAGCAGCCGAACCCCTTGGCGCCAAGCTCGTCCTGCGGAAATATGCCCAAAAAGGGGTGGGCTATAGCCTTGGGGCGTGGGGCTGGCGCACTTCGTCCGCCTACCTCGGAATGGGCCGAGACTTTGCCCACCCCCTCCCCACGACAAAAATAGGCCACGGGCACAGCCGCGCCCAAAAAACAGCAGCCGAACCCCTTGGCGCCAAGTTCGTCCTGCGGAAAAATGCCCAAAAAGGGGGTGGGCTACAGCCTTGGGGCGTGGGGCTGGCGAACTTCGTGCGCATTCCTCGGAATGGGCCGAGACTTTACCCACCCCCTCCCCGCGACCAAAATAGGCCGTGGGCACAGCCGCGGCCAAAAAAGATCAGCTGAACCCCTTGGCGCCAATTTCGTCCTGCGGAAAAATGCCCAAAAAAGGGGTGGGCTATAGCCTTGGGGCGTGGGGCTGGCGAACTTCGTCCGCTGGACTCGGAATGTGCCGAGACTTTGCCCACCCCCCTCCCCACGACAAAAATAGGCCGCGGGCACAGCCGTGCCCAAAAAGGGGCAGCCGAACCCCTTGACACCAAGTTCGTCCCGCGGAAAAATGCCAGAAAAGGTGGTGGGCTATAGCCTTGGGGCGTGGGGCTGGCGAACTACGTCCGCCGGACTCGGAATGTGCCGAGACTTTGCCCACACCCTCTCTGAGACAACAATAGGCCGCGGGCACAGCCGCGCCCAAAAAAGAGCAGCCAAACCCCTTGGCGCCAAGTTCGTCCTGCGGAAAAATGCCCAAAAAAGGGGCGGGCTATAGCCTTGGGGCGTGGGCTGGCGCACCTCGTCCGCCGGACTCGGAATGTGACGAGACTTTGCCTACCCCCTCCCGCGACAAAAATAGGCCGCGGGCAGAGCCGCGCCCAAAAAAGAGCAGTCGAACCCCTTGGCGCCAAGTTCGTCCTGCAGAAAAATGCCCGAAAAGGGGGTGGGCTATAGCCTGGGGGCGTGGGGCAGGCGAACTTCGTCCGCCGGACTCGGAATGGGCCGAGAATTTGCCCACCCCCTCCCCGCGACAAACATATGCCGCGGGCCCAGCCGCGCCCAAAAAAGAGCTGCCGAACCCCTAGACGCCAAGTTCGTCCTGCGGAAAAATGTCCAAAAATGGGGGGGGCTATAGCCTTGTGGCGTGGAGCCGGCAAAGTTCGTCCGCCGGACTCGGAATGGGCCTATACTTTTCCCACCCACTCCCCACGGCAAAATTAGGCCGCGGGCAGAGCCGCGCCCAGAAAAGAGCAGCCGAACCCCTTGGCGCCAAGTTCGTCCCGCGGAAAAATGCCAGAAAAGGTGGTGGGCTGTAGCCTTGGGGCGTGGGGCTGGCGAACTACGTCCGCCGGACTCGGAATGTGCCGAGACTTTGCCCACACCCTCTCTGAGACAACAATAGGCCGCGGGCACAGCCGCGCCCAAAAAAGAGCAGCCAAACCCCTTGGCGCCAAGTTCGTCCTGCGGAAAAATGCCCAAAAAGGGGTGGGCTATAGCCTTGGGGCGTGGGGCTGGCGAACTTCGTCCGCCGGACTCGGAATGGGCCGAGACTTATCCCACCCCCTCCCCGCGACTAAAATAGGCCGCGGGCACAGCGGCACCCAAAAAAGAACAGCCGAACCCCTTGGCGCCATGTTCGTCCTGCCGAAAAATCCCAAAAAAAGGGGAGTGCTATAGCCTTGGGGCGTGGGGCGTGCGAAATTCATCCGCCGGACTTGGAATGGCCGAGACTTTTCCCACCACCTCCCCGCGACAGAAATAGTCCGCTGGGACAGCCGCGCCCAAGAAAGAGCAGCCGAACCCCTTGGTGCCAAGTTCGTCCGGCGGAAAAGTGCCGAAAAAAGGGGGTGGGCTATAGCCTTGGGGCGTGGGGCTGGCGAACTTTGTCCGCCGGACTCAGAATGGGCGGAGATTTTTCCCACCCCCTCCCCGCGACAAAAATATGCCGTGGGCGCAGCCGCGCCCAAAAAAAGCAGCCTAACCCCTTGGCGCTAAGTTCGTCCTGCGGAAAAATCCCCAAAAAAAGGGTGTGCCATAACCTTGGGGCGTGGGGCGGGCGAACATCGTCCGCCGGACTCGGAATTGGCCGAGACTTTGCCCACCCCCTCCCCGCGACAAAATTAGGCTGCGGGCACAGCCGTACCCAAAAAAGAGCAGCCGAACCCCTTGGCGCCAAGTTGGTCCTGCGGAAAAATCCCCAAAAAAAGGGGTGTGCTATAGCCTTGGGGCGAGGGGCTGGCGAACTTCGTCCGCCGAACTCGGAATGGGCCGAGACTTTGCCCACCCCCACCCCGCGATAAAAATAGGCCGCGGACATGGCAGCGCCCAAAAAAGTGCGGCCGAACCCCTTGGCTCCAAGTTCGTCCTGCGGAAAAATGCCCAAAAAAGGGGTGGGCTACAGCCTTGGGGCGTGGGGCCGGCGAACTTCATCCGCCTTCCTCGGAATGGGCCGAGACTTTGGCCACACCCTCCCCACGACAAAGATAGGCCGCGGGCACAGCCGCACCAAAAAAGAGCAGCCGAACCCCTTGGTGCCATGTTCGTCCTGCGGAAAAATGTCCAAAAAGGGGGTGGGCTATAGGCTTGGGTCGTCGGGCTGCCGCACTTCATCCGCCGGACTCGGAATGGGCCGAGACTTTTCCCACCACCTCCCCGCGACAAAAATAGGCCACGGGGACGGCCGCGCCCAAAAAAGAGCAGCCGAACCCCTTGGCGCCAAGCTCGTCCTGCGGAAATATGCCCAAAAAGGGGTGGGCTATAGCCTTGGGGCGTGGGGCTGGCGCACTTCGTCCGCCTACCTCGGAATGGGCCGAGACTTTGCCCACCCCCTCCCCACGACAAAAATAGGCCACGGGCACAGCCGCGCCCAAAAAACAGCTGCCGAACCCCTAGGCGCCAAGTTCGTCCGGCGGAAAAATGCCCAAAAAGGGGGTGGGCTATAGCCTTGGGGCGTGGGGCTGGCAAACTTCGTCCGCATTCCTCGGAATGGGCCGAGACTTTACCCACCCCCTCCCCGCGACCAAAATAGGCCGTGTGCACAGCCGCGGCCAAAAATGATCAGCCGAACCCCTTGGCGCCAATTTCGTCCTGCGGAAAAATGCCCAAAAAAGGGGTGGGCTATAGCCTTGGGGCGTGGGGCTGGCGAACTTCGTCCGCTGGACTCGGAATGTGCCGAGACTTTGCCCACCCCCTCCCCACGACAAAAATAGGCCGCGGGCACAGCCGTGCCCAAAAAAGGGCAGCCGAACCCCTTGACACCAAGTTCGTCCCGCGGAAAAATGCCAGAAAAGGTGGTGGGCTATAGCCTTGGGGCGTGGGGCTGGCGAACTACGTCCGCCGGACTCGGAATGTGCCGAGACTTTGCCCACACCCTCTCTGAGACAACAATAGGCCGCGGGCACAGCCGCACCCAAAAAAGAGCAGCCAAACCCCTTGGCGCCAAGTTCGTCCTGCGGAAAAATGCCCAAAAAAGGGGCGGGCTATAGCCTTGGGGCGTGGGCTGGCGCACCTCGTCCGCCGGACTCGGAATGTGCCGAGACTTTGCCCACCCCCTCCCCACGACAAAAATAGGCCGCGGGCACAGCCGTGCCCAAAAAAGGGCAGCTGAACCCCTTGACACCAAGTTCGTCCCGCGGAAAAATGCCAGAAAAGGTGGTGGGCTATAGCCTTGGGGCGTGGGGCTGGCGAACTACGTCCGCCGGACTCGGAATGTGCCGAGACTTTGCCCACACCCTCTCTGAGACAACAATAGGCCGCGGGCACAGCCGCGCCCAAAAAAGAGCAGCCAAACCCCTTGGCGCCAAGTTCGTCCTGCGGAAAAATGCCCAAAAAAGGGGCGGGCTATAGCCTTGGGGCGTGGGCTGGCGCACCTCGTCCGCCGGACTCGGAATGTGCCGAGACTTTGCCTACCCCCTCCCGCGACAAAAATAGGCCGCGGGCAGAGCCGCGCCCAAAAAAGAGCAGTCGAACCCCTTGGCGCCAAGTTCGTCCTGCAGAAAAATGCCCGAAAAGGGGGTGGGCTATAGCCTGGGGGCGTGGGGCAGGCGAACTTCGTCCGCCGACTCGGAATGGGCCGAGAATTTGCCCACCCCCTCCCCGCGACAAACATAGGCCGCGGGCCCGGCCGCGCCCAAAAAAGAGCTGCCGAACCCCTAGGCGCCAAGTTCGTTCTACGGAAAAATGCCCAAAAATGGGGTGGGCTATAGCCTTGGGGCGTGGAGCCGGCAAAGTTCGTCCGCCGGACTCGGAATGGGCCTATACTTTTCCCATCCACTCCCCGCGGAAAAATTAGGCCGCGGGCAGAGCCGCGCCCAGAAAAGAGCAGCCGAACCCCTTGGCGCCAAGTTCGTCCCGCGGAAAAATGCCAGAAAAGGTGGTGGGCTGTAGCCTTGGGGCGTGGGGCCGGCGAACTACGTCCGCCGGACTCGGAATGTGCCGAGACTTTGCCCACACCCTCTCCGAGACAACAATAGGCCGCGGGCACAGCCGCGCCCAAAAAAGAGCAGCCAAACCCCTTGGCGCCAAGTTCGTCCTGCGGAAAAATGCCCGAAAAGGGGGTGGGCTATAGCCTTGGGGCGTGGGGCAGGCGAACTTCGTCCGCCGGACTCGGAATGGGCCGAGACTTTGCCCACCCCCTCCCCACGACAAAAGTAGGCTGCGGGCACAGCCGTACCCAAAAAAGAGCAGCCGAACCCCTTGGCGCCAAGTTGGTCCTGCGGAAAAATCCCCAAAAAAGGGGTGTGCTATAGCCTTGGGGCGAGGGGCTGGCGAACTTCGTCCGCCGGACTCGGAATGGGCCGAGACTTTGCCCACCCCCACCCCGCGACAAAAATAGGCCGCGGACACGGCAGCGCCCAAAAAAGTGCGGCCGAACCCCTTGGCGCCAAGTTCGTCCTTCGGAAAAATGCCCGAAAAGGGGGTGGGCTATAGCCATGGGGCGTGGGGCAGCCGAACTTCGTCCGCCGGACTCGGAATGTTCCGAGACTTTGTCCACTCCCTCCCCACGAAAAAAATAGGCCGCGGGCCCAGCCGTGCCCAAAAAAGGGCAGCCGAACCCCTTGACGCCCAGTTCGTCCCGCGGAAAAATGCCCGAAAAGGGGGTGGGCTATAGCCTTGGGGCATGGGGCGGGCGAACTACGTCCGCCGGACTCGGAATGTGCCGAGACTTTGCCCACCCCTCCCTGCGACAAAAATAGGCCACGGGCACAGCCGCGCCCAAAAAAGAGCAGCCAAATCCGTTGGCACCAAGTTTGTCCTGCGGAAAAATGCCCAAAAAAGGGGCGGGCTATAGCCTTGGGGCGTGGGCTGGCGCACCTCGTCCGCCGGACTCGGAATGTGCCGAGACTTTGCCTACCCCCTCCCGCGACAAAAATAGGCCGCGGGCAGAGCCGCGCCCAAAAAAGAGCAGTCGAACCCCTTGGCGCCAAGTTCGTCCTGCAGAAAAATGCCCGAAAAGGGGGTGGGCTATAGCATGGGGATGTGGGGCAGGCGAACTTCGTCCGCCGGACTCGGAATGGGCCGAGAATTTGCCCACCCCCTCGCCGCGACAAACATAGGCCGCGGGCCCAGCCGCGCCCAAAAAAGAGCTGCCGAACCCCTAGGCGCCAAGTTCGTCCTGCGGAAAAATGCCCAAAAATGGGGTGGGCTATAGCCTTGGGGAGTGGGGCAGGCGAACTTCGTCCTCCGGACTCGAAATGTGCCGAGACTTTGCCCTCCCCCTCCCCACGACAAAAATAGGCCGCGGACGCAGCCGCGCCCATAAAAGAGCAGCCGAACCCCTTGGCGCGAAGTTCGTCCTGCGGAAAAAAGCCGAAAAAGGGGGTGGGCTATAGCCTTGGGGCGTGGAGCCGGCAAAGTTCATCCGCCGGACTCGGAATGGGCCTATACTTTTCCCACCCACTCCCCGCGGCAAAATTAGGCCGCGGGCAGAGCCGCGCCCAGAAAAGAGCAGCCGAACCCCTTGGCGCCAAGTTTGTCCTGCGGAAAAATGCCCAAAAAAGGGGTGGGCTATAGCCTTGGGGCGTGGGGCAGGCGCACTTCGTCCGCCGCCATCGGAATGTGCCGAGACTTTGCCCACCCCCTCCCCGCGACAAAAATAGGCCGCGGGCACAGCCGCGCCCAAAAAAGAGCAGCCAAACCCCTTGGCGCCAAGTTCGTCTTGCGGAAAAATGCCAGAAAAGGGGGTGGGCTATAGCCTTGGGGCGTGGGCCAGGCGAACTTCGTCCGCCGGACTCGGAATGGGCCGAGACTTTGCCCACCCCCTCCCTGCGACAAAAATAGGCCGCGGGCCCAGCCACGCCCAAAAAAGAGCTGCCGAAACCCAAGGCGCCAAGTTCGTCCTGCGGAAATATGCCCAAAAAGGGGGTGGGCTACAGCCTTGGGGCATGGGGCTGGCAAACTTCGTCTGCCGCACTTGGAATGTGCCCAGACTTTGCCCACCCCCTCCCCGTGACAAAAATAGGCCGCGGGCACAGCCGCGCCGAAAAAAGAGCAGCCAACCCCTTGGCGCCAAGTTCGTCCTGCGGAAAAATGCCAGAAAAGGGGGTGGGCTATAGCCTTGGGGCGTGGGCCAGGCGAACTTCGTCCGCCGGACTCGGAATGGGCCGAGACTTTGCCCACCCCCTCCCCGCGACAAAAATAGGCCGCGGGCCCAGCCACGCCCAAAAAAGAGCTGCCGAACCCCAAGGCGCCAAGTTCGTCCTGCGGAAATATGCCCAAAAAGGGGGTGGGCTATAGCCTTGGGGCATGGGGCTGGCAAACTTCGTCTGCCGCACTTGGAATGTGCCCAGACTTTGCCCACCCCCTCCCCGTGACAAAAATAGGCCGCGGGCACAGCCGCGCCGAAAAAAGAGCAGCCAACCCCTTGGCGCCAAGTTCGTCCTCCGGAAAAATGCCCGAAAAGGGGGTGGGCTATAGCCTTGGGGAGTGGAGCCGGCAAAGTTCGTCCGCCGGACTCGGAATGGGCCTATACTTTTCCCACCCACTCCCCGCGGCAAAATTAGGCCGCGGGCAGAGCCGCGCCCAGAAAAGAGCAGCCGAACCCCTTGGCGCCAAGTTTGTCCTGCGGAAAAATGCCCAAAAAAGGGGTGGGCTATAGCCTTGGGGCGTGGGGCAGGCGCACTTCGTCCGCCGCCATCGGAATGTGCCGAGACTTTGCCCACCCCCTCCCCGCGACAAAAATAGGCCGCGGGCACAGCCGCGCCCAAAAAAGAGCAGCCAAACCCCTTGGCGCCAAGTTCGTCTTGCGGAAAAATGCCAGAAAAGGGGGTGGGCTATAGCCTTGGGGCGTGGGCCAGGCGAACTTCGTCCGCCGGACTCGGAATGGGCCGAGACTTTGCCCACCCCCTCCCCGCGACAAAAATAGGCCGCGGGCCCAGCCACGCCCAAAAAAGAGCTGCCGAACCCCAAGGCGCCAAGTTCGTCCTGCGGAAATATGCCCAAAAAGGGGGTGGGCTACAGCCTTGGGGCATGGGGCTGGCAAACTTCGTCTGCCGCACTTGGAATGTGCCCAGACTTTGCCCACCCCCTCCCCGTGACAAAAACAGGCCGCGGGCACAGCCGCGCCGAAAAAAGAGCAGCCAACCCCTTGGCGCCAAGTTCGTCCTGCGGAAAAATGCCAGAAAAGGGGGTGGGCTATAGCCTAGGGGCGTGGGCCAGGCGAACTTCGTCCGCCGGACTCGGAATGGGCCGAGACTTTGCCCACCCCCTCCCCGCGACAAAAATAGGCCGCGGGCCCAGCCACGCCCAAAAAAGAGCTGCCGAACCCCAAGGCGCCAAGTTCGTCCTGCGGAAATATGCCCAAAAAGGGGGTGGGCTATAGCCTTGGGGCATGGGGCTGGCAAACTTCGTCTGCCGCACTTGGAATGTGCCCAGACTTTGCCCACCCCCTCCCCGTGACAAAAATAGGCCGCGGGCACAGCCGCGCCGAAAAAAGAGCAGCCAACCCCTTGGCGCCAAGTTCGTCCTGCGGAAAAATGCCCGAAAAGGGGGTGGGCTATAGCCTTGGGGCGTGGGGCAGGCGAACTTCGTCCACCTTCCTCGGAATGGGCCGAGACTTTGCCCACCCCCTCCCCGCGACAGAAATAGGCTGCGGGCACAGCCGCGCCCAAAAAAGAGCAGCCGAACCCCTTGGCGCCGAGTTCGTCCTGCGGAAAAATGCCCAAAAAGGGGGTGGGCAGTAGCCTTGGGGCGTGGGGCAGGCGAACTTCGTCCGCCGGACTCGGAATGGGCCCAGACTTTGCCCACCCCCACCCCGCGACAAAAATAGGCCGCGGACACGGCAGCGCCCAAAAAAGTGCGGCCGAACCCCTTGGCGCCAAGTTCGTCCTTCGGAAAAATGCCCGAAAAGGGGGTGGGCTATAGCCATGGGGCGTGGGGCAGCCGAACTTCGTCCGCCGGACTCGGAATGTTCCGAGACTTTGTCCAATCCCTCCCCACGACAAAAATAGGCCGCGGGCCCAGCCGTGCCCAAAAAAGGACAGCCGAACCCCTTGACGCCCAGTTCGTCCCGCGGAAAAATGCCCAAAAAAGTTGTGCGCTATAGCCTTGGGGCGTGGGGCTGCCGAAGTTCGACCGCCGGACTCGGAATGGGCCGAGACTTTTCCCACCCCCTCCCCGAGACAAAAATAGGCTGCGGGCACAGCCGCGGCCGAAGAAGAGCAGCCGAACCCCTAGGCGCCACGTTCGTCCTGTGGGAAGATGCCCAAAAAAGGGGTGGGCTATAGCCTTGGGGCGTGAGGCCGGCAAAGTTCGTACGCCGGACTCGGAATGGGCCGAGACTTTGCCCACCCCCTCCCCGCGACTAAAATAGGCCGCGGGCACAGCCGCGCCCAAAAAAGAGCAGCCGAACCCCTTGCCGCCATGTTCGTCCTGCGGAAAAATGCCCAAAAAAGGGGTGGGCTATAGCCTTGGGGCATGGGGCTGGTGAACTTCGTACGCCTTCCTCGGAATGGGCCGAGACTTTGCCCACCCCCTCCCCACGACAAAAATAGGATGCGGGCACAGCCGCACCCAAAAAAGAGCAGCCGAACCCCTTGGCGCCAAGTTCGTCCTGCGGAAAAATGCCCAAAAAAGTTGTGTGCTATAGCCTTGGGGCGTGGGGCTGCCGAAGTTCGTCCGCCGGACTCGGAATGGGCCGAGACTTTTCCCACCCCCTCCCCGAGACAAAAATAGGCTGCGGGCACAGCCGCGCCCGAAAAAGAGCTGCCGAACCCCTTGGCGCCAAGTTCGTCCTGCGGAAAATTGCCCAAAAAAGGGGTGGGCTATATAGCCTTGGGGCGTGGGGCTGGCGAACTTCGTACGCCTTCCTCGGAATGGGCCGAGACTTTGCCCACCCCCTCCCCGCGAAAAAAGAAAAGGATGCGGGCACAGCCGCGCCCAAAAAAGAGCAGCCGGACCCCTTGGCGCCAAGTTCGTCCTGCGGAAAAATGCCCAAAAAAGTTGTGTGCTATAGCCTTGGGGCGTGGGGCTGCCGAAGTTCGTCCGCCGGACTCGGATTGGGCCGAGACTTTTCCCACCCCCTCGCCGAGACAAAACTAGGCTGCGGGCACAGCCGCGCCCGAAAAAGAGCAGCCGAACACCTTGGCGCCAAGTTCGTCCTGCGGAAAAATGCCCAAAAAAGGGGTGGGCTATAGCCTTGGGGCGTGGGGCTGGCGAACTTCGCACACCTTCCTCGGAATGGGCCGAGACTTTGCCCATCCCCTCCCCGCGACAAAAATAGGATGCGGGCACAGCCGCACCCAAAATAGAGCAGCCGGACCCCTTGGCGCCAAGTTCGTCCTGCGGAAAAATGGCCAAAAAAGGGGTGGGCTATAGCCTGGGGGCGTGGGGCTGGCGAACATCGTACGCCTTCCTCGGAATGGGCCGAGACTTTGCCCACCCCCTCCCCACGACAAAAATAGGATGCGGGCACAGCCGCACCCAAAAAAGAGCAGCCGAACCCCTTGGCGCCAAGTTCGTCCTGCGGAAAAATGCCCAAAAAAGTTGTGTGCTATAGCCTTGGGGCGTGGGGCTGCCGAAGTTCGTCCGCCGGACTCGGAATGGGCCGAGACTTTTCCCACCCCCTCCCCGAGACAAAAATAGGCTGCTGGCACAGCCGCGCCCGAAAAAGAGCTGCCGAACCCCTTGGCGCCAAGTTCGTCCTGCGGAAAATTGCCCAAAAAAGGGGTGGGCTATATAGCCTTGGGGCGTGGGGCTGGCGAACTTCGTACGCCTTCCTCGGAATGGGCCGAGACTTTGCCCACCCCCTCCCCGCGACAAAAATAGGCCGCGGGCACAGCCGCGCCCAAAAAAGAGCAGCCGAAACCCTTGGCGCCAAGTTCGTCCGGCGGAAAAATGCCCAAAAAGGGGGTGGGCTATAGCCTTGGGGCGTGGGGCTGGCGAACTTCGTCCGCCGGACTCGGAATGGGCCGAGACTTTTCCCACCCCCTCCCCGCGACAAAAATATGCCGCGGGCACAGCCGCGCCCAAAAAAGAGCAGCCGACCCCCTTGGCGCCAAGTTCGTCCTGCGGAAAAATGCCCAAAAAAGGGGTGGGCTATAGCCTTGGGGCGTGGGGCAGGCGCACTTCGTTCGCCGCACTCGGAATGTGCCGAGACTTTGCCCACCACCTCCCCGCAACAAAAATAGGCCGCGGGCACAGCCGCACCCAAAATAGAGCAGCCGGACCCCTTGGCGCCAAGTTCGTCCTGCGGAAAAATGGCCAAAAAAGGGGTGGGCTATAGCCTGGGGGCGTGGGGCTGGCGAACATCGTACGCCTTCCTCGGAATGGGCCCAGACTTTGCCCACCCCCTCCCCGCGACAAAAATAGGATGCGGGCACAGCCGCGCCCGAAAAAGAGCAGCCGAACCCCTTGGCGCCTAGTTCGTCCTGCGGAAAAATACCCAAAAAAGGGGTGGGCTATAGCCTTGGGCCGTGGGGCTGGCGAACTTCGTACGCCTTCCTCGGAATGGGCCAAGACTTTGCCCACCCCCTCCCCGCGACAAAAATAGGATGCGGGCACAGCCGTACCCAAAAAAGAGCAGCCGAAACCCTTGGCGCTAAGTTCGTCCTGCGGAAAAATGCCCAAAAAAGTTGTGTGCTATAGCCTTGGGGCGTGGGGCCGCCGAAGTTCGTCCGCCGGACTCGGAATGGGCCGAGACTTTTCCCACCCCCTCCCTGAGACAAAAATAGGCTGCGGGCACAGCCACGCCCGAAAAAGAGCAGCCGAACCCCTTGGCGCCAAGTTCATCCTGTGGGAAGATGCCCAAAAACGGGGTGGGCTATAGCCTTGGGGCGTGATGCCGGCAAAGTTCATACGCCGGACTCGGAATGGGCCGAGACTTTGCCCACCCCCTCCCCGCGACAAAAATAGGCCGCGGGCACAGCCGCGCCCAAAAAAGAGCAGCCGAAACCCTTGGCGCCAAGTTCGTTCGGCGGAAAAATGCCCAAAAAGGGGGTGGGCTATAGCCTTGGGGCGTGGGGCAGCCGAACTTCGTCCGCCGGACTCGGAATGTTCCGAGACTTTGTCCACTCCCTCTCCACGACAAAAATAGGCCGCGGGCCCAGCCGTGCCCAAAAGAGGGCAGCCGAACCCCTTGACGCCCAGTTCGTCCCGCGGAAAAATGCCCAAAAAAGTTGTGCGCTATAGCCTTGGGGCGTGGGGCTGCCGAAGTTCGACCGCCGGACTCGGAATGGGCCGAGACTTTTCCCACCCCCTCCCCGAGATAAAAATAGGCTGCGGGCAAAGCCGCGGCCGAAGAAGAGCAGCCGAACCCCTAGGCGCCACGTTCGTCCTGTGGGAAGATGCCCAAAAAAGGGGTGGGCTATAGCCTTGGGGCGTGATGCCGGCAAAGTTCATACGCCGGACTCGGAATGGGCCGAGACTTTGCCCACCCCCTCCCCGCGACAAAAATAGGCCGCGGGCACAGCCGCGCCCAAAAAAGAGCAGCCGAAACCCTTGGCGCCAAGTTCGTTCGGCGGAAAAATGCCCAAAAAGGGGGTGGGCTATAGCCTTGGGGCGTGGGGCTGGCGAACTTCGTCCGCCGGACTCGGAATGGGCCGAGACTTTTCCCACCCCCTCCCCGCGACAAAAATATGCCGCGGGCACAGCCGCGCCCAAAAAAGAGCAGCCGACCCCCTTGGCGCCAAGTTCGTCCTGCGGAAAAATGCCCAAAAAAGGGATGGGCTATAGCCTTGGGCGTGGGGCTGGCGAGCTTCGTCCGCCTTCTTCGGAATGGGCCGACACTTTGCCCAACCCCTACCCGCGACAAAAATAGGCCGCAGGCACAACCGCGCCAAAAAAAGAGCAGCCGAACCCCTTGGCGCCAAGTTCGTCCTGCGGAAAAATGCCCGAAAAGGGGGTGGGCTATAGCCTTGGGGCGTGGGGCAGGCGAACTTCGTCCGCCGGACTCGGATTGGGCCGAGACTTTTCCCACCCCCTCGCCGAGACAAAACTAGGCTGCGGGCACAGCCGCGCCCGAAAAAGAGCAGCCGAACACCTTGGCGCCAAGTTCGTCCTGCGGAAAAATGCCCAAAAAAGGGGTGGGCTATAGCCTTGGGGCGTGATGCCGGCAAAGTTCATACGCCGGACTCGGAATGGGCCGAGACTTTGCCCACCCCCTCCCCGCGACAAAAATAGGCCGCGGGCACAGCCGCGCCCAAAAAAGAGCAGCCGAAACCCTTGGCGCCAAGTTCGTCCGGCGGAAAAATGCCCAAAAAGGGGGTGGGCTATAGCCTTGGGGCGTGGGGCTGGCGAACTTCGTCCGCCGGACTCGGAATGGGCCGAGACTTTTCCCACCCCCTCCCCGCGACAAAAATATGCCACGGGCACAGCCGCGCCCAAAAAAGAGCAGCCGACCCCCTTGGCGCCAAGTTCGTCCTGCGGAAAAATGCCCAAAAAAGGGGTGGGCTATAGCCTTGGGGCGTGGGGCAGGCGCACTTCGTTCGCCGCACTCGGAATGTGCCGAGACTTTGCCCACCACCTCCCCGCAACAAAAATAGGCCGCGGGCACAGCCGCGCCCAAAAAAGAGCAGCCGAACCCCTTGGCACCAAGTTCGTCCTGCGGAAAAATGCCCAAAAAAGTTGTGCGCTATAGCATTGGGGCGTGGGGCTGCCGCAGTTCGACCGCCGGACTCGGAATGGGCCGAGACTTTTCCCCCACCCCTCCCCGAGACAAAAATAGGCTGCGGGCACAGCCCGGCCGAAAAAGAGCAGCCGAACCCCTAGGCGCCATGTTCGTCCTGCGGAAAGATGCCCAAAAAAGGGGTGGGCTATAGCCTTGGGGCGTGAGGCCGGCAAAGTTCGTACGCCGGACTCGGAATGGGCCGAGACTTTGCCCACCCCCTCCCCGCGACAAAAATAGGCCGCGGGCACAGCCGCGCCCAAAAAAGAGCAGCCGAACCCCTTGCCGCCAAGTTCGTCCTGCGGAAAAATGCCCAAAAAAGGGGTGGGCTATAGCCTTGGGGCGTGGGGCTGGTGAACTTCGTACGCCTTCCTCGGAATGGGCCGAGACTTTGCCCACCCCCTCCCCACGACAAAAATAGGATGCGGGCACAGCCGCACCCAAAAAAGAGCAGCCGAACCCCTTGGCGCCAAGTTCGTCCTGCGGAAAAATGCCCAAAAAAGTTGTGTGCTATAGCCTTGGGGCGTGGGGCTGCCGAAGTTCGTCCGCCGGACTCGGAATGGGCCGAGACTTTTCCCACCCCCTCCCCGAGACAAAAATAGGCTGCTGGCACAGCCGCGCCCGAAAAAGAGCTGCCGAACCCCTTGGCGCCAAGTTCGTCCTGCGGAAAATTGCCCAAAAAAGGGGTGGGCTATATAGCCTTGGGGCGTGGGGCTGGCGAACTTCGTACGCCTTCCTCGGAATGGGCCGAGACTTTGCCCACCCCCTCCCCGCGACAAAAATAGGCCGCGGGCACAGCCGCGCCCAAAAAAGAGCAGCCGAAACCCTTGGCGCCAAGTTCGTCCGGCGGAAAAATGCCCAAAAAGGGGGTGGGCTATAGCCTTGGGGCGTGGGGCTGGCGAACTTCGTCCGCCGGACTCGGAATGGGCCGAGACTTTTCCCACCCCCTCCCCGCGACAAAAATATGCCGCGGGCACAGCCGCGCCCAAAAAAGAGCAGCCGACCCCCTTGGCGCCAAGTTCGTCCTGCGGAAAAATGCCCAAAAAAGGGGTGGGCTATAGCCTTGGGGCGTGGGGCAGGCGCACTTCGTTCGCCGCACTCGGAATGTGCCGAGACTTTGCCCACCACCTCCCCGCAACAAAAATAGGCCGCGGGCACGGCCGCACCCAAAATAGAGCAGCCGGACCCCTTGGCGCCAAGTTCGTCCTGCGGAAAAATGGCCAAAAAAGGGGTGGGCTATAGCCTGGGGGCGTGGGGCTGGCGAACATCGTACGCCTTCCTCGGAATGGGCCCAGACTTTGCCCACCCCCTCCCCGCGACAAAAATAGGATGCGGGCACAGCCGCGCCCGAAAAAGAGCAGCCGAACCCCTTGGCGCCTAGTTCGTCCTGCGGAAAAATACCCAAAAAAGGGGTGGGCTATAGCCTTGGGCCGTGGGGCTGGCGAACTTCGTACGCCTTCCTCGGAATGGGCCAAGACTTTGCCCACCCCCTCCCCGCGACAAAAATAGGATGCGGGCACAGCCGTACCCAAAAAAGAGCAGCCGAAACCCTTGGCGCTAAGTTCGTCCTGCGGAAAAATGCCCAAAAAAGTTGTGTGCTATAGCCTTGGGGCGTGGGGCCGCCGAAGTTCGTCCGCCGGACTCGGAATGGGCCGAGACTTTTCCCACCCCCTCCCTGAGACAAAAATAGGCTGCGGGCACAGCCACGCCCGAAAAAGAGCAGCCGAACCCCTTGGCGCCAAGTTCATCCTGTGGGAAGATGCCCAAAAACGGGGTGGGCTATAGCCTTGGGGCGTGATGCCGGCAAAGTTCATACGCCGGACTCGGAATGGGCCGAGACTTTGCCCACCCCCTCCCCGCGACAAAAATAGGCCGCGGGCACAGCCGCGCCCAAAAAAGAGCAGCCGAAACCCTTGGCGCCAAGTTCGTTCGGCGGAAAAATGCCCAAAAAGGGGGTGGGCTATAGCCTTGGGGCGTGGGGCAGCCGAACTTCGTCCGCCGGACTCGGAATGTTCCGAGACTTTGTCCACTCCCTCTCCACGACAAAAATAGGCCGCGGGCCCAGCCGTGCCCAAAAGAGGGCAGCCGAACCCCTTGACGCCCAGTTCGTCCCGCGGAAAAATGCCCAAAAAAGTTGTGCGCTATAGCCTTGGGGCGTGGGGCTGCCGAAGTTCGACCGCCGGACTCGGAATGGGCCGAGACTTTTCCCACCCCCTCCCCGAGATAAAAATAGGCTGCGGGCAAAGCCGCGGCCGAAGAAGAGCAGCCGAACCCCTAGGCGCCACGTTCGTCCTGTGGGAAGATGCCCAAAAAAGGGGTGGGCTATAGCCTTGGGGCGTGATGCCGGCAAAGTTCATACGCCGGACTCGGAATGGGCCGAGACTTTGCCCACCCCCTCCCCGCGACAAAAATAGGCCGCGGGCACAGCCGCGCCCAAAAAAGAGCAGCCGAAACCCTTGGCGCCAAGTTCGTTCGGCGGAAAAATGCCCAAAAAGGGGGTGGGCTATAGCCTTGGGGCGTGGGGCTGGCGAACTTCGTCCGCCGGACTCGGAATGGGCCGAGACTTTTCCCACCCCCTCCCCGCGACAAAAATATGCCGCGGGCACAGCCGCGCCCAAAAAAGAGCAGCCGACCCCCTTGGCGCCAAGTTCGTCCTGCGGAAAAATGCCCAAAAAAGGGATGGGCTATAGCCTTGGGCGTGGGGCTGGCGAGCTTCGTCCGCCTTCTTCGGAATGGGCCGACACTTTGCCCAACCCCTACCCGCGACAAAAATAGGCCGCAGGCACAACCGCGCCAAAAAAAAAGCAGCCGAACCCCTTGGCGCCAAGTTCGTCCTGCGGAAAAATGCCCGAAAAGGGGGTGGGCTATAGCCTTGGGGCGTGGGGCAGGCGAACTTCGTCCGCCGGACTCGGATTGGGCCGAGACTTTTCCCACCCCCTCGCCGAGACAAAACTAGGCTGCGGGCACAGCCGCGCCCGAAAAAGAGCAGCCGAACACCTTGGCGCCAAGTTCGTCCTGCGGAAAAATGCCCAAAAAAGGGGTGGGCTATAGCCTTGGGGCGTGATGCCGGCAAAGTTCATACGCCGGACTCGGAATGGGCCGAGACTTTGCCCACCCCCTCCCCGCGACAAAAATAGGCCGCGGGCACAGCCGCGCCCAAAAAAGAGCAGCCGAAACCCTTGGCGCCAAGTTCGTCCGGCGGAAAAATGCCCAAAAAGGGGGTGGGCTATAGCCTTGGGGCGTGGGGCTGGCGAACTTCGTCCGCCGGACTCGGAATGGGCCGAGACTTTTCCCACCCCCTCCCCGCGACAAAAATATGCCACGGGCACAGCCGCGCCCAAAAAAGAGCAGCCGACCCCCTTGGCGCCAAGTTCGTCCTGCGGAAAAATGCCCAAAAAAGGGGTGGGCTATAGCCTTGGGGCGTGGGGCAGGCGCACTTCGTTCGCCGCACTCGGAATGTGCCGAGACTTTGCCCACCACCTCCCCGCAACAAAAATAGGCCGCGGGCACAGCCGCGCCCAAAAAAGAGCAGCCGAACCCCTTGGCACCAAGTTCGTCCTGCGGAAAAATGCCCAAAAAAGTTGTGCGCTATAGCATTGGGGCGTGGGGCTGCCGCAGTTCGACCGCCGGACTCGGAATGGGCCGAGACTTTTCCCCCCCCCCTCCCCGAGACAAAAATAGGCTGCGGGCACAGCCCGGCCGAAAAAGAGCAGCCGAACCCCTAGGCGCCATGTTCGTCCTGCGGAAAGATGCCCAAAAAAGGGGTGGGCTATAGCCTTGGGGCGTGAGGCCGGCAAAGTTCGTACGCCGGACTCGGAATGGGCCGAGACTTTGCCCACCCCCTCCCCGCGACAAAAATAGGCCGCGGGCACAGCCGCGCCCAAAAAAGAGCAGCCGAACCCCTTGCCGCCAAGTTCGTCCTGCGGAAAAATGCCCAAAAAAGGGGTGGGCTATAGCCTTGGGGCGTGGGGCTGGTGAACTTCGTACGCCTTCCTCGGAATGGGCCGAGACTTTGCCCACCCCCTCCCCACGACAAAAATAGGATGCGGGCACAACCGCACCCAAAAAAGAGCAGCCGAACCCCTTGGCGCCAAGTTCGTCCTGCGGAAAAATGCCCAAAAAAGTTGTGTGCTATAGCCTTAGGGCGTGGGGCTGCCGAAGTTCGTCCGCCGGACTCGGAATGGGCCGAGACTTTTCCCACCCCCTCCCCGAGACAAAAATAGGCTGCGGGCACAGCCGCGCCCGAAAAAGAGCTGCCGAACCCCTTGGCGCCAAGTTCGTCCTGCGGAAAATTGCCCAAAAAAGGGGTGGGCTATATAGCCTTGGGGCGTGGGGCTGGCGAACTTCGTACGCCTTCCTCGGAATGGGCCGAGACTATGCCCACCCCCTCCCTGCGAAAAAAGAAAAGGATGCGGGCACAGCCGCGCCCAAAAAAGAGCAGCCGGACCCCTTGGCGCCAAGTTCGTCCTGCGGAAAAATGCCCAAAAAAGTTGTGTGCTATAGCCTTGGGGCGTGGGGCTGCCGAAGTTCGTCCGCCGGACTCGGAATGGGCCGAGACTTTTCCCACCCCCTCCCCGAGACAAAAATAGGCTGCGGGCACAGCCGCGCCCGAAAAAGAGCTGCCGAACCCCTTGGCGCCAAGTTCGTCCTGCGGAAAAATGCCCAAAAAAGGGGTGGGCTATAGCCTTGGGGCGTGGGGCTGGTGAACTTCGTACGCCTTCCTCGGAATGGGCCGAGACTTTGCCCACCCCCTCCCCACGACAAAAATAGGATGCGGGCACAGCCGCACCCAAAAAAGAGCAGCCGAACCCCTTGGCGCCAAGTTCGTCCTGCGGAAAAATGCCCAAAAAAGTTGTGTGCTATAGCCTTAGGGCGTGGGGCTGCCGAAGTTCGTCCGCCGGACTCGGAATGGGCCGAGACTTTTCCCACCCCCTCCCCGAGACAAAAATAGGCTGCGGGCACAGCCGCGCCCGAAAAAGAGCTGCCGAACCCCTTGGCGCCAAGTTCGTCCTGCGGAAAATTGCCCAAAAAAGGGGTGGGCTATATAGCCTTGGGGCGTGGGGCTGGCGAACTTCGTACGCCTTCCTCGGAATGGGCCGAGACTATGCCCACCCCCTCCCCGCGAAAAAAGAAAAGGATGCGGGCACAGCCGCGCCCAAAAAAGAGCAGCCGGACCCCTTGGCGCCAAGTTCGTCCTGCGGAAAAATGCCCAAAAAAGTTGTGTGCTATAGCCTTGGGGCGTGGGGCTGCCGAAGTTCGTCCGCCGGACTCGGATTGGGCCGAGACTTTTCCCACCCCCTCGCCGAGACAAAACTAGGCTGCGGGCGCAGCCGCGCCCGAAAAAGAGCAGCTGAACACCTTGGCGCCAAGTTCGTCCTGCGGAAAAATGCCCAAAAAAGGGGTGGGCTATAGCCTTGGGGCGTGGGGCTGGCGAACTTCGCACGCCTTCCTCGGAATGGGCCGAGACTTTGCCCATCCCCTCCCCGCGACAAAAATAGGATGCGGGCACAGCCGCACCCAAAATAGAGCAGCCGGACCCCTTGGCGCCAAGTTCGTCCTGCGGAAAAATGGCCAAAAAAGGGGTGGGCTATAGCCTGGGGGCGTGGGGCTGGCGAACATCGTACGCCTTCCTCGGAATGGGCCAAGACTTTGCCCACCCCCCTCCCCGCGACAAAAATAGGATGCGGGCACAGCCCGCGCCCGAAAAAGAGCAGCCGAACCCCTTGGCGCCTAGTTCGTCCTGCGGAAAAATACCCAAAAAAGGGGTGTGCTATAGCCTTTGGACGTGGGGCCGGTGAACTTCGTCCGTCTTCCTCGGAATAGGCCGAAACTTTGTCCACCCCCCTCACCGTGACAAAAATAGGCCGCGGGCACAGCCGCGCCCAAAAAATAGCAGCCGAACCCGTTGCCGCCCAAGTTCATCCTGCTGAAAAATGCCCAAAAAGGGGATGGGCTATAGCCGTGGGACGTGGGGCCAGCGCACTTCGTCCGCCGGACTCGACATGGGCCGAGGCTATGTCCACCCCCTCCCCATGACAAAAATAGGCCGCGGGCACAGCCGCGCCCAAAAAAGAGCAGGTGAACCCCTTGGCGCCAAGTTCGTCCTGCGGAAAAATGCCCAAAAAAGGGGTGTGCTATAGCCTTTGGACGTGGGGCCGGTGAACTTCGTCCGTCTTCCTCGGAATAGGCCGAAACTTTGTCCACCCCCCTCACCGTGACAAAAATAGACCGCGAGCACAGCCGCGCCCAAAAAATAGCAGCCGAACCCGTTGGCGCCAAGTTCGTCCTCCTGAAAAATGCCAAAAAGGGGATGGGCTATAGCCTTGGGGCGTGGGGCCGGCGCACTTCGTCCGCCGGACTCGGAATGGGCCCAGAATTTTCCCACCCCCCTCCCCGTGACAAAAATAGGCCGCGGGCACAGCCGCGCCCAAAAAAGAGCAGCTGAACCCCTGGGCGCCAAGTTCGTCCAGCGGAAAAATGCCCAAAAAAGGGGTGTGCTATAGCCTTTGGACGTGGGGCCGGTGAACTTCGTCCGTCTTCCTCGGAATGGGCCGAAACTTTGTCCACCCCCCTCACCGCGACAAAAATAGGCCGCGAGCACAGCCGCGCCCAAAAAAGAGCAGCTGAACCTCTGGGCGCCAAGTTCGTCCAGCAGAAAAATGCCCAAAAAAGGGGTGTGCTATAGCCTTTGGACGTGGGGCCGGTGAACTTCGTTCGTCTTCCTCGGAATGGGCCGAAACTTTGTCCAACCCCCTCACCGTGACAAAAATAGGCCGCGGGCACAGCCACGCCCAAAAAAGAGCAGCCGAACCCCTTGGCGCCAAGTTCGTCCAGCGGCAAAATGCCCAAAAAATGGGTGTGCTATAGCCTTTGGGCGTGGGGCCGGCAAAGTTCATCCCCCTTCCTTGGAATGGGCCGAGACTTAGCCCACCCCCTCACCGCGACAAAAATAGGCCGCGAGCACAGCCGCGCCCAAAAAAGAGCAGCCGAACCCCTTGGCGCCAAGTTGGTCCTGCGGAAAAATGCCCAAAAAGGGGGTGGGCTATAGCCTTGGGGCGTCGGGCTGGCAAACTTCGTCCGCCGGACTCGGAATTGGCCTACAATTTTCCCATCCCCTCCCCGCGACAAAAATAGGCCGCGGGTACTGCCGCGCCCAAAAAAGAGCAGCCGAACCCCTTGGCGCCAAGTTCGTCCTGCGGAAAAATGCCCAAAAAAGGGGTGGGCTATAGCCTTGGGCGTGGGGCTGGCGAGCTTCGTCCGCCTTCTTCGGAATGGGCCGACACTTTGCCCAACCCCTACCCGCGACAAAAATAGGCCGCAGGCACAACCGCGCCAAAAAAAGAGCAGCCGAACCCCTTGGCGCCATGTTCGTCCCTGCGAAAAATGCCCAAAAAAGGGGTGGGCCATAGCTTTGTGGCATGGGGCTGGCGAACTTCGTATGCCGGACTTAGAATGGGCCAAGACTTTGCCCACCCCTTCTCCATGACGAAAATAGGCCGCGGGCACAGCCGCGCCCAAAAAATAGCAGCCGAACCCGTTGGCGCCAAGTTCGTCATCCATAAAAATGCCCAAAAAGGGGATGGGCTATATCCTTGGGGCGTGGGGGCGGCAAACTTCGTCCGCCGGACTCGGCATGGGCCGAGGCTATGTCCGCCCCCTCCCCGTGACAAAAATAGGCCGCGGGCACAGCCGCGCCCAAAAAAGAGCAGCTGAACCCCTTGGCGCCAAGTTCGTCCTGCGGAAAAATGCCCAAAAAAGGGGTGTGCTATAGCCTTTGGACGTGGGGCCCGTGAACTTCGTCCGTCTTCCTCGGAATGGGCCGAAACTTTGTCCACCCTCTCACCGCGACAAAAATAGGCCGCGGGCACAGCCGCGCCCAAAAAAGAGCAGCCGAACCCCTTGGCGCCAAGTTCGTCCTACGGAAAAATGCCCAAAAAAAGGGGTGGGCTATAGCCTTGGGCGTGGGGCTGGCGAGCTTCGTCCGCCTTCTTCGGAATGGGCCGAGACTTTGCCCACCCCCTACCCGCGACAAAAATAGGCCGCGGGCACAACCGCCCCAAAAAAAGAGCAGCCGAACCCCTTGGCGCCATGTTCGTCCTGCGAAAAATGCCCAAAAAAGGGGTGGGCCATAGCTTTGGGGCATGGGGCTGGCGAACTTCGTATGCCGGACTTAGAATGGGCCAAGACTTTGCCCACCCTTTCTCCGTGACGAAAATAGGCCGCGGGCACAGCCGCGCCCAAAAAATAGCAGCCGAACCCGTTGGCGCCAAGTTCGTCATCCGGAAAAATGCCCAAAAAGGGGATGGGCTATATCCTTGGGGCGTGGGGGCGGCGCACTTCGTCCGCCGGACTCGGCATGGGCCGAGGCTACGTCCGCCCCCTCCCCATCACAAAAATAGGCCGCGGGCACAGCCGCGCCCAAAAAAGAGCAGCTGAACCCCTTGGCGCCAAGTTCGTCCAGCGGAAAAATACCCAAAAAAGGGGTGTGCTATAGCCTTTGGACGTGGGGCCTGTGAACTTCGTCCGTCTTCCTCGGAATGGGCCGAAACTTTGTCCAACCCCTCACCGTGACAAAAATAGGCCGCGGGCACAGCCACGCCCAAAAAAGAGCAGCCGAACCCCCTTGGCGCCAAGTTCGTCCAGCGGCAAAATGCCCAAAAAATGGGTGTGCTATAGCCTTTGGGCGTGGGGGCCGGCAAAGTTCATCCCCCTTCCTTGGAATGGGCCGAGACTTAGCCCACCCCCCACCCGCGACAAAAATAGGCCGCGGGCACAGCCGCGCCCAAAAAAGAGCAGGCGAACCCCTTGGCGCCAAGATCGTCCTGCGGAAAAATGCCCAAAAAAGGGGTGGGCTATAGCCTTGGGGTGTGGGGCTGACGCACTTCGTCCCCCGGACTCGGAATGGGCCGAGACTTTGACCACCCCCCTCCGCACAACAAAAATAGGACGCGGGACAGCCGCGTCCAAAAAAGAGCAGCCGAACCCCTTGGCGCCAAGTTCGTCCTGCGGAAAAATGCCGAAAAAAGGGATGGGCTATTGCCTTGGGGCGTGGGGCTGGCGAACTTCTTCCGCCGGACTCGGAATGCGCCGAGAATTTTCCCACCCCCTCCCCGCAACAAAAATAGGCCGCGGGCAAAGCCGCGCCCAAAAAAGAGCAGGTGAACCCCTTGGCGCCAAGTTTGTCCTGCGGAAAAATGCCCAAAAAAGTTGTGTGCTATAGCCTTGGGGCGTGGGGCGGACGAACTTCGTCCGCCGGACTCGGAATGGGCCGAGACATTGACCCCCCCTGCCCGTGACAAAAATAGGCCGCGGGCACAGCTGCGCCCAAAAAAGAGCAGCCGAACCCCTTGGCGCCAAGTTCGTCCTACGGAAAAATGCCCAAAAAGGGGGTAGGCTATAGCCTTGGAGCGTTGGGCTGGTGAACTTCATCCGCCGGACTCGGAATGGGCTGAGACTATTCCCACCCCCCTGCCCGCAACAAAAATAGGGCGCGGGCACAGCTCCGCCCATAAAAGAGCAGCCGAACCCCTTGACGCCAAGTTCGTCCTGCGGAAAAATGCCCAAAAAGGGGGTGGGCTATTGCGTTAGGGCGTGGGGCGGACGAACTTCGTACGCGGGACTCGGAATGGGCTGAGGCTATGCCCACCCCCTCCCCGCCACAAAAATTGGCCGTGGGCACAGCCGCGCCAGAAAAAGAGCAGCCGAACCCCTTGGCGCCAAGTTCGTCCTGCGGAAAAATGCCAAAAAAAGGGGTGGGCTATAGCCTTGGGGCGTGGGGCTGGCGAACTTCGTCCGCCTTCCTCGGAATGGGCCGAAAATTTTCCCACCCCCTGCGTGTGACAAAAATAGGCCGTGAGCACAGCCGCACCCAAAGAAGAGCAGCCGAACCCCTTTGCGCCAAGTTCGTACGGCGGACAAATGCCTAAAAAAGTTGTGTGCTATAGCCTTGCGGCGTGGGGCTGCCGAAGTTCGTCTGCCGGAATCGGAATGGGCCGAGACTTTTCCCACCCCCTCCCCGCGACAAAAAGAGGCTGTGGGCACAGCCGCGCCCAAAAAAGAGCAGCCGAATCCCTTGGCGCCAAGTTCGTCCTGCGGAAAAATGCCCAAAATGGGGGAGGGCTATAGCCTTGGGGCGTGGGGCTGGCAAACTTTGTCCGCCAGACTCGGAATGGGCCGAGACTTTGCCCACCCCCTCCCCGCGACAAAAATGGGCCGTGGACACAGCTGCGCCCAACAAAGAGCAGCCGAACCCCTTGGCGCCAAGTTCGTCCTGTGGAAAAATGCCCAAAAAAGGGGTGGGCTATAGCCTAGGGGCGTGGGGCTGGCGAACTGCGTCCGCTAGACTCGGAACGGGCCGAGACTTTGCCCACCCCCTCCCCACAACAAAAATAGGCCGCGGGCACAGCCGCGCCCAAAAAAGAGCAGCCAAACCCCTTCGCGCCAAGTTCGTCCTGCGGAAAAATGCCCAAAATAGGGGTGGGCTATATCCTTGGGGCGTGGGGCTGGCGAAGTTCATCCGCCATCCTCGGAATGGGCCGAGACTTTGCCCACCCACTCCCCGCACCAAAAAATAGGCCACGGGCGCAGCCGCGCCCAAGAAAGAGCAGTCGAACCTCTTGGCGCCAAGTTCGTCCTGCGGAAAAATACCCAAAAAAGGGGTGGGCTATAGCCTTGGGGCGTGGGGATGGGGAACTTCATCCGTCGGAGTCGGAATGGGCCGAGACTTTGCCCACCCCCCTCCCCATGGAAAAAATAGGCCGCGGGCACAGCCACGCCCAAAAAAGAGCAGCCGAACCCCTTTGCGCCAAGTTCGTACGGCGGAAAAATGCCCAAAAAGGCGGTGGGCAATAGCCTTGGGGCGTGGGGCTGGCGCACTTCGTCCCCCGTCCTCGGAATGGGCCGAGGCCTTGCCCACCCCCTCCCCGCGATAAAAATAGTCTGCGGGCACAGCCGTACCCAAAAAAGAGGAGCCGAACCCCTTGGCGCAAAGTTCATCCTGCGGAAAAATGCCCAAAAAAGGGGTGGGCTATAGCCTTGGGGCGTGGGTCAGGCAAAGTTCGTCCGCCGGACTCGGAATGTGCCGAGACTTTACCCTCCCCCCTCCCTGCAACAAAAATAGACCACGGGCGCAGCGGCGCCCAAAAAAGAGCAGCCGAACCCGTTGGCGCCAAGTTCCCTCCTTCGGAAAAATGCCCAAAAAGGCGGTGGGCTATAGCCTTAGGGCGTGGGGCAGGCAAAGTTCGTCCGCCGGACTCGGAATGGCTCGAGACTTTTCCCAACCCCTCCCCGTGACAAAAATAGGCCGCGGGCACAGCCGCGCCAAAAAAAGAGCTGCCGAACCCCAAGGCGCTAAGTTCGTCCTGCGGAAAAATGCCCAAAAAAGGGGTTGGGCTATAGCCTTGGGGCGTGGTGCAGGCGAACTTAGTCCGCCGGACTCGGAATGGACTGAAACTTTTCCCACCCCCCTCCGCACAACAAAAATAGGCGGCAGGCACAGCCGCGTCCAAAAAAGAGCTGCCGAACCCCTTGGCGCCATGTTCGTCCTACGGAAAAATGCCCAAAAAAGGGGTGGGCTATAGCCTTGGGGCGTGGGGCGGTCGAACTTCGTCCGCCGGACTCGGGAATGGGCCGAGACTTTGCCCACCCCCTCCCTGTGACAAAAATAAGCCGCGGGCACAGCCGTACCCAAAAAAGAGCAGCCGAACCCCCTTGGCGCCAAGTTCGTCTGGCGGAAAAATGCCCAAAAAAGGGGTGGGCTATAGCCTTGGGGCGTGGGGCTGGCGAATTTCGTCCGCCTTCCCCGGAATGGGCCTAGACTTTGCCCACCCCCCTCCCCACAAAAAAAATATGCCGCGGGCACAGCCGCGCCCAAAAAAGAGCAGCCGAACCCCTTGACGCCAAGCTCGTCCTGCGGAAAAATGCCCAAAATGGGGGTGGGCTATAGCCTTGGGGTGTGGGGCTGGTGAACTTCGTCCGCCGGACTCGGAGTGGGCCGAGACTTTTCCCACCCCCTCCCCATGATAAAAATAGGCCGCGGGCACAGCCGCGCCCAAAAAAGAGCAGCCGAACCCCTTAGCGCCAAGTTTGTCCTGCGGAAAAATGCCCAAAAAAGGGGTGGGCTATAGCCTTGGGGCGTGGGGCTGGCGAACCTCAATTGCCGGACTCGAAATGGGCCGAGACTTTGCCCACCCCCCTCCTCGCAACAAAAATAGGCCGCGGGCACAGCCCCGCCGAAAAAAGAGCAGCCGAACGACTTGGCGCCAAGTTCTTCCTGCGGCAAAATGCGCAAAAAAGGGGTGTGTTATAGCCTTTGGGCGTGGGGCCGGTAAAGTTCATCCGCCTTCCTCGGAATGGGCCGAGAATTTGCCCACGAACTCCCCCGCGCCAAAAATAGGCCGCAGGCACAGCCGTGCCGAAAAAAGAGCAGCCGAACCCCTTGGCGCCAAGTTCGTCCTGCGGAAAAATGCCAAAAAAGGGGGTGGGCTATAGCCTTGGGGCGTGGGGCAGGCGTACTTCGTCCGCTGGACTTGGAATCGGCCGAGACTTTTCCCACCCCCCTCCCCATGACAAAAATAGTCCACGGGCACAGCCGCGCCCGAAAAAGAGCAGCCAAACCCCTTGCCGCCAAGTTCGTCCTGCGGAAAAATGCCCAAAAAAGGGGTGTGTTATAGCCTTTGGGCATGGGGCTGGCAATGGTCAGCCGCCTTCCTCGGAATAGGCCGAGACGTTGCCCATCCCGTCCCCCGCACCAAAAATAGGCCGCAGGAACAGTTGCGCCAAAAAAGCTTGGCGCCATGTTCGTCCTGCGGAAAAATGCCCAAAAAAGGGGTGGGCTATAGCCTTGGGGCGTGGGGCTGGTGAACTTCGTCCTCCGGACTCGGAATGGGCCGAGACATTACCCACCCATTCCCCGCGACAAAAATAGGCAGTGGGCACAGCCGCGTCCAAAAAAACAGCCGCCGAACCCCTTGACGCCATGTTCGTCCTGCGGAAAAATGCCCAAAAAGGGGGTGGGCTATAGCCTTCGGACGTGGGGCTGGCGAACTTCGTCCGCCTTCCTCGGAAGGGCCCGAGACTTTGCCCACCCCTTCCCCACGACAAAAATAGGCCGCGGGCACAGCCGCGCCCAAAAAAGAGCAGCCGAACCCCTTGGCGCCAAGTTCATCCTGCGGACAAATGCCCAAAAAAGCGGTGGGCAATAGCTTTGGGGCGTGGGGCTGGTGAACTTCGTCCCCCGGGCTCGGAATGGGCCGAGACTTTGCCCACTCCCCTCCCCGTAACAAAAATAGGCCGCGGGCGCAGCCGCGCCCAAAAAAGAGCAGCCGAACCCTTTGGCGCCAAGTTCGTCCTGCGGAAAAATGCCCAAAAAAGGGGTGGGCTATAGCCTTGGGCCGTGGGGCTGGCGAAGTTCGTCCTCCGGACTCGGAATGGGCCGAGACATTACCCACCCCCCTCCCCACGACAAAAATAGGCTGTGGGCACAGCCGCGTCCAAAAAACAGCAGCCGAACCCCTTGGCGCCATGTTCGTCCTGCGGAAAAATGCCCAAAAAGGGGGTGGGCTATAGCCTTCGGACGTGGGGCTGGTGAACTTCGTCCGCCTTCCTCGGAATGGGCCGAGACTTTGCCCACCCCTTCCCCATGACAAAAATAGGCCGCGGGCACAGCCGCGCCCAAAAAAGAGCTGCCGAACCCCTTGGCGCCAAGTTCATCCTGCGGACAAATGCCCAAAAAAGCGGTGGGCAATAGCTTTGGGGCGTGGGGCTGGCGAACTTCGTCCTCCGGGCTCGGAATGGGCCGAGACTTTGCCACACTCCCTCCCCGCAACAAAAATAGGCCGCGGCCCGCAGCCGAACCCTTTGGCGCCAAGTTCGTCCTGCGGAAAAATGCCCAAAAAAGGGGCGTGCTATAGCCTTTGGGCGTGGGGCCGGCAAAGTTCCTCCGCCTTCCTAGGAATGGGCCGGGAGATTGCCAACACCCTCCCCCCACCAAAAATTGGCCGCGGGCACAGCCGAGCCCAAAAAAGAGCAGTCGAACCCCTTGGTGCCAAGTTCGTCCTGCGGAAAAATGCCCAAAAAAGGGGTGTACTATAGCCTTGGGGCGTGGGGCTGCCGAAGTTCGTCCGCTGGACTCGGAATGGCCGAGACTTTTCCCACCCCCTCCCCCGCGACAAAAAAAGGCCGGGGGACAGCCGCGGCCAAAAAAGAGCTGCCGAACCCCTTGGCGCCAAGTTCGTCCTGCGGAAAAATGCCCAAAAAAGGGGTGTACTATAGCCTTGGGGCGTGGGGCTGCCGAACTTCGTCCTCCGGACTCGGAATGGGCCGAGACTTTGCCCACTCCCTCCCCGCAACAAAAATAGGCCGCGACCATGGCCGTGCCCAAAAAAGAGCTGCCGAACGCCTTGGCGCCCAGTTCGTCCTGCGGACAAATGCCCAAAAAAGCGGTGGGCAATAGCTTTGGGGCGTGGGGCTGGTGAACTTCGTCCCCCGGGCTCGGAATGGGCCGAGACTTTGCCCACTCCCTCCGCGTAACAAAAATAGGCCGCGGGCGCAGCCGCGCCCAAAAAAGAGCAGCCGAACCCTGTGGCGCCAAGTTCGTCCTGCGGAAAAAAGCCCAAAAAAGGGGCGTGCTATAGCCTTTGGGCGTGGGGCCGGCAAAGTACCTCCGCCTTCCTCGGAAATGGGCCGGGACATTGCCAACACCCTCCCCCCACCAAAAATTGGCCGCGGGCACAGCTGCGCCCAAAAAAAGAGCAGTCGAACCCCTTGGTGCCAAGTTCCTCCTGCGGAAAAATGCCCAAAAAAGGGGTGTACTATAGCCTTGGGGGCGTGGGGCTGGCGAACTTCGTCCGCTGGACTCGGAATGGCCGAGACTTTTCCCACCCCCTCCCCGCGACAAAAAAAGGCCGCGGGCACAGCCGCGCCCAAAAAAGGGCTGCCGAACCCCTTGGCGCCAAGTTCATCCTGCGGATAAATGCCCAAAAAAGGGGTGGGCTATGGCCTTGGGGCGTGGGGCTGCCGAACTTCGCCCTCCGGACTCGGAATGGGCCGAGACTTTGCCCACTCCCTCCCCGCAACAAAAATAGGCCGCGGCCGCAGCCGCGCCCAAAAAAGAGCAGCCGAACCCTTTGGGGCCAAGTTCGTCCTGCGGAAAAATGCGCAAAAAAGGGGCATGCTATAGCCTTTGGGTGTGGGGCCGGCAAAGTTCCTCCGCCTTCCTCGGAAAGGGCCGGGACATTGCCAACACCCTCCCCCCCACCAAAAATTGGCCGCGGGCACAGCTGCGCCCAAAAAAGAGCAGTCGAACCCCTTGGTGCCAAGTTCCTCCTGCGGAAAAATGCCCAAAAAAGGGGTGTACTATAGCCTTGGGGCATGGGGCTGGCGGACTTCGTCCGCTGGACTCGGAATGGCCGAGACTTTTCCCACCCCCTCCCCGCGACAAAAAAAGGCCGCGGGCACAGCCGCGCCCAAAAAAGGGCTGCCGAACCCCTTGGCGCCAAGTTCATCCTGCGGATAAATGCCCAAAAAAGGGGTGGGCTATGGCCTTGGGGCGTGGGGCTGCCGAACTTCGCCCTCCGGACTCGGAATGGGCCGAGACTTTGCCCACTCCCTCCCTGCAACAAAAATAGGCCGCGGCCAAAAAAGAGCAGCCGACCGCCTTGACGCCCAGTTCATGCTGCGGAAAAATGCCCAAAAAAGGGGTGGGCTATAGCCTTGGGGCGTGGGGCTGGCGAACTTCGTCCTCCGGACTCGGAATGGGCCGAGACATTACCCACCCCCTCCCCACGACAAACATAGGCCACGGGCACAGCCGCGTCCAAAAAAGAGCAGCCGACTCCCTTGGCGCCGTGTTCGTCCGGCCGATAAATTCCCAAAAAAGCGGTGGGCAATAGCTTTGGGGCGTGGGCTGGCGAACTTCGTCCTCCGGACTCGGAATGGTCCGAGACTTTGCCCACTCCCTCCCCGCAACAAAAATAGGCCGTGGCCGCAGCCGCGCCCAAAAAAGAGCAGCCGAACCCCTTGGCGCCAAGTTCGTCTTGCGGAAAAATGCCCAAAAAAGGGGTGTGCTATAGCCTTCGGGCGTGGGGCCGGCAAAGTTCCTCCGCCTTCCTCGGAATGGGCCGGGACTTTGCCAACAGCCTCCCCCCACCAAAAATTGGCCGTGGGCACAGCCGCACCCAAAAAAGAGCAGCTGAACCCCATTGCACCAAGTTCGTCCTGCGGAAAAATGCCTAAAAAAGGGGTGGGCTATATCCTTGGGGCGTGGGGCTGGCGAACTTCATCCGCCGGACTCGGAATGGGGCCGAGACATTACCCACCCTCTCCCTGCGACAAAGATAGGCCGCGGGCACAGCTGCGCCCAAAAAAGAGCGGCCAAAATCCTTGGCGCCAAGTTCGTCCTGCGGCAAAATGCCCAAAAAAGGGGTGTGCTAGAGCCTTGGGGCGTGGGGCTGGCGAACTTCGTCCGCCGGACTCGGAATGGGCCGAGACTTTGCCCACCCCCCTCCCCCCGACAAAAATAGGCCATGGGCACAGCCGCGCCCAAAAAAGAGCAGCCGAACCCCTTGGCGCCAAGTTCGTCCTGCGGAAAAATGCCCAAAAAAGGGGTGTACTATAGCCTTGGGACGTGGGGCTGCCGAAGTTCGTCCGCTGGACTCGGAATGGGCCGAGACTTTTCCCACCCCCCTCCCCGCGACAAAAATAGGCCGCGGGCACTGCTGCGCCCCAAAAAGAGCAGCCGAACCCCTTGGCGCCAAGTTCGTCCTGCGGAAAAATGCCCAAAAAAGGGTGGGCTATAGACTTGGGGAGTGGGGGCTGCCGAAGTTTGTCAGCTGGACTCGGAATGGGCCGAGACTTTTCCCACCCCCTCCCCACGAAACAAATAGGCCACGGGCACAGCCGCGCCCAAAAGAGAGCAGCCGAACCCCTTGGCGCCAAGGTCGTCCTGCGGAAAAATGCCCAAAAAAGGGGTGTGCTATAGCCTTTGGGCGTGGGGCTGGCGAACTGCGTCCGCTGGACTCGGAATGGGCCGAGACTTTGACCACCCCCCTCACCGCGACAAAAATAGGCCGTGGGCACAGGCGCGCCCGAAAAAGAGCAGCCGAACCACTTGGCGCCAAGTTCGTCCTGCGGAAAATGCCCAAAAAAGGGGTGTGCTATAGCCTTTGGGCGTGGGGCCGGCGCACTTCGTCCGCCTTCCTCGGTATGGTCTGAGACTTTGGCCACCCCCTCACAAAGACAGAAATAGGCCGCGGGCACAGCCTCGCCCAAAAAAGAGCAGCCGAACCCCTTGGCGCCAAGTTCGTCCTGCGGAAAAATGCCAAAAAATGGGGCGTGCTATAGCCTTCGGGCATGGGGCCGGCGCACTTCGTCTGCCTTCCTCGGAATGGGCTGAGACTTTGGCCACCCCCCTCCCCACGACAGAAATAGGCCCCCGGGCACAGCCTCGCCCAAAAAAGAGCAGCCGAACCCCTTGGCCGCCAAGTTCGTCCTGCGGCAAAATGCCCAAAAAAAGGGGTGTGCTATAGCCTTGGGGCGTGGGGCTGGCGAACTTCGTCCGCCGGACTCGGAATGTGCCGAGACTTTGCCCACCCTCCCCCCCCGACAAAAATAGGGCCACGGGCACAGCCGCGCCCAAAAAAGAGCTGCCGAACCCCTTGGCGCCAAGTTCGTCCTGCGGAAAAATGCCCAAAAAAGGGGTGTACGATAGCCTTGGAAACGTGGGGCTGCCGAAGTTCGTCCGCTGGACTCGGAATGGGCCGAGACTTTTCCCACCACCCTCCCCGCGACAAAAATAGGCCGCGGGCACAGCTGCGCCCCAAAAAGGCAGCCGAACCCCTTGGCGCCAAGTTCGTCCTGCGGAAAAATGCCCAAAAAAGGGTGGGCTATAGACTTGGGGAGTGGGGCTGCCGAAGTTCGTCAGCTGCACTCGGAATGGGACGAGACTTTTCCCCCACCCCCTCCCCACGAAACAAATAGGCCGTGGGCACAGCCGCGCCCAAAAGAGAGCAGCCCGAACCCCTTGGCGCCAAGGTCGTCCTGCGGAAAAATGCCCAAAAAAGGGGTGTGCTTATAGCCTTTGGGCGTGGGGCTGGCGAACTTCGTCCGCTGGACTCGGAATGGGCCGAGACTTTGCCCACCCCCCTCGCCGCGACAAAAAATAGGCCGTGGGCACAGGCGTGCCCCGAAAAAGAGCAGCCGAACCACTTGGCGCCAAGTTCGTCCTGCGGAAAAAATGCCCAAAAAAGGGTGGGCTATAGACTTGGGGAGTGGGGCTGCCGAAGTTCGTCAGCTGCACTCGGAATGGGACGAGACTTTTCCCACCCCCTCCCCCACGAAACAAATAGGCCCGTGGGCACAGCCGCGCCCAAAAGAGAGCAGCCGAACCCCTTGGCGCCAAGGTCGTCCTGCGGAAAAATGCCCAAAAAAAGGGGTGTGCTATAGCCTTTGGGCGTGGGGCTGGCGAACTTCGTCCGCTGGACTCGGAATGGGCCGAGACTTTGCCCACCCCCCCTCGCCGCGACAAAAATAGGCCGTGGGCACCAGGCGTGCCCGAAAAAAGAGCAGCCGAACCACTTGGCGCCAAGTTCGTCCTGCGGAAAAATGCCCAAAATAGGGGTGGGGCTATATCCTTTGGGCGTGGGGCTGGCGAACTTCGTCCGCTGGACTCGGAATGGGCCGAGACTTTGCCCACCCCCCTCGCCGCGACAAAAATAGGCCGTGGGCACAGGCGTGCCCGAAAAAGAGCAGCCGAACCCCTTGGCGCCAAGTTCGTCCTGCGGAAAAATGCCAAAAAAAAGGGGCGTGCTATAGCCTTCGGGCATGGGGCCGGCGCACTTCGTCTGCCTTCCTCGGAATGGGCTGAGACTTTGGCCACCCCCCTCCCCACGACAGAAATAGGGCCCCGGGCACAGTCTCGTCCAAAAAAGAGCAGCCGAACCCCTTGGCGCCAAGTTCGTCCTGCGGAAAAAAAGCCTAAAAAAGAGGTGTATTATAGCCTTGGGGGCGTGGGGCTGCCGAACTTCGTCCGCCGGACTCGGAATGGGCCGAGACCTTGACCACCCCTCCACCCGCCAAAAATAGGCCGCGGGCACAGCCGCGCCAAAAAAAGAGGAGTCGAACCCCCTTGGCGCCAAGTTCGTCCTGCGGAAAAATGCCCAAAAAAAGGGGCGTGCTATAGGCTTTGGGCGTGGGGCCCGGCGCACTTCGTCCCGCCTTCCCTCGGAATGGGCTGAGACTCTGGCCACCCCCTCCCCATGAAGGAAATAGGCCGCGGTCACAGCCTCGCCCAAAAAAGAGCAGTCGAACCCCCTTGGCGCCAAGTTCGTCCTGTGGAAAAAAGCCCCAAAAAAGGGGTGTACTATAGCCTTGGGGCTTGGGGCTGCCGAAATTCTTCCGCTGGACTCGGAATGGGGCCGAGACTTTTCCCACCCCCTCCCCGCGGCAAAAATAGGCCGCGCCACAGCCGCGCCCCAATAAAGAGCAGCCGAACCCCCATTGCACCAAGTTCGTCCTGCGGAAAAATGCCCAAAATAGGGGTGGGCTATATCCTTGGGGCGTGGGGCTGGCGAACTTCATCCGCCGGACTCGGAATGGGCCGAGACATTACCCACCCTCTCCCCGTGACAAAGATGGGCCGCGGGCACAGCCGCGCCCAAAAGAGAGCAGCCGAACCCCTTGGCGCCAAGGGTCGTCCTGCGGAAAAATGCCCAAAAAAAGGGGTGTGCTATAGCCTTTGGGCGTGGGGCTGGCGAACTTCGTCCGCTGGACTCGGAATGGGCCGAGACTTTGCCCACCCCCTCGCCGCGACAAAAAATAGGCCGTGGGCACAGGCGTGCCCGAAAAAGAGCAGAGCCGAACCCCTTGGCGCCAAGTTCGTCCTGCGGAAAAATGCCAAAAAAAGGGGCGTGCTATAGCCTTCGGGCATGGGGCCGGCGCACTTCGTCTGCCTTCCTCGGAATGGGCTGAGACTTTGGCCACCCCCTCCCCCACGACAGAAATAGGCCCCGGGCACAGTCTCGTCCAAAAAAGAGCAGCCGAACCCCCTTGGCGCCAAGTTCGTCCTGCGGAAAAAAGCCTAAAAAAGAGGTGTATTATAGCCTTGGGGCGTGGGGCTGCCGAACTTCGTCCGCCGGACTCGGAATGGGCCGAGACCCTTGACCACCCCTCCACCCCGCCAAAAATAGGCCGCGGGCACAGCCGCGCCAAAAAAAGAGGAGTCGAACCCCCTTGGCGCCAAGTTCGTCCTGCGGAAAAAATGCCCAAAAAAGGGGCGTGCTATAGGCTTTGGGTGTGGGGCCGGCGCACTTCGTCCCGCCTTCCTCGGAATGGGCTGAGACTCTGGCCCACCCCCCCTCCCCATGAAGGAAATAGGCCGCGGTCACAGCCTCGCCCAAAAAAGAGCAGTCGAACCCCCTTGGCGCCAAGTTCGTCCTGTGGAAAAAAGCCCAAAAAAGGGGTGTACTATAGCCTTGGGGCTTGGGCTGCCGAAATTCTTCCGCTGGACTCGGAATGGGCCGAGACTTTTCCCACCCCCTCCCCGCGGCAAAAATAGGCCGCGGCCACAGCCGCGCCCAATAAAGAGCAGCCGAACCCCATTGCACCAAGTTCGTCCTGCGGAAAAATGCCCAAAATAGGGGGTGGGCTATATCCTTGGGGCGTGGGGCTGGCGAACTTCATCCGCCGGACTCGGAATGGGCTGAGACATTACCCACCCCTCTCCCCGTGACAAAGATGGGCCGCGGGCACAGCCGCGCCCAAAAAAGAGCAGCCGAACCCCTTGGCGCCAAGTTCGTCCTGCGGAAAAATGCCCAAAAAAGGGGTATGCTATAGCCCTTTGGGCGTGGGGCCTGCAAAGTTCCTCCGCCTTCCTCGGAATGGGCCGAGACTCTGCCCACCCCCCTCCCCGCGACAAAACTAGGCCGCGGGCACAGCCGCACCCAAAAAGAGCAGCCGAAACCCTTGGCGCCAAGTTCGTCCTGCGGAAAAATGCCCAAAAAAGGGTTGGGCTATAGCCTTGGGGCGTGGGGCTGGCGAGCTTCGTCTGCCGGACTCGGAATGGGCCGAGACTTTGCCCACCCCCTTCCCCACACCAAAAATAGGCCGCGGGTACAGCGCGCCCAAAAAAAGAGCTGTCGACACCGATGGCGCCAAGTTCGTCCTGTTGAAAAATGCCCAAAAAAAGGGGTATGCTATAGCCTTGGGGCGTGGGGCTGCCGAAGTTCGTCCGCTGGACTCGGAATGGGCCGAGACTTTTCCCACCCCCCACCATGCGACAAAAATAGGCCGCGGGCACAGCCGCGCCCAGCAAAGAGCAGCCGAACACATTGGCGCCAAGATCGTCCCTGCGGAAAAATGCCCAAAAAAGGGGTGGGCTATAGCCTTTGGGGCGTGGGGGCTGCCGAACTTCGTCCGCCGGACTCGGAATGGGCCGAGACTTTGCCCACCCCTTCCCGCGCACCAAAAAATAGGCCGCGGGCACAGCCGCACCCCAAAAAAGAGCTGTCGACCCCCATGGCGCAAAGTTCGTCGTGCGGAAAAATGCCCAAAAAAGGGGTATGCTATAGCCTTTGGGCGTGGGGCCCGGCAAAGTTCCTCCAACTTCCTCGGAATGGGCCGAGACTTTGCCCCACCCCCTCCCCCGCGACCAAAAATAGGCCGCGGGCACAGCCGCGCCCAACAAAGAGCAGTCGAAACCCCTTGGCGCCAAGTTCGTCCAGCAGAAAAATGCCCAAAAAAGGGGTGTGCTATTGCCTTGAGGCGTGGGGCTGCCGAAGTTCGTCCACCGGACTCGGAATGGGCCGAGACTTTTCCCACCCCCCCTCCCCGCGACAAAAAATAGGCCGTGGGCACAGCCGTGCCCAAAAAAGAGGGAGCCGAACCCCTTGGCGCCAGGTTCGTCCTGCGGAAAAAATGCCCAAAAAAGGGGTGGGCTATAGCCTTGGGACGTGGGGCGGGCGAACTTCGTCCGCCGGGACTCGGAATGTGCCGAGACTTTGCCCACCCCCTCCCCGCGACAAAAATAGGCCGTGGGCACAGCCGCGCACAAAAAAGAGGAGCTGAACCCCTTGGCGCCAGGTTCGTCCTGCGGAAAAATGCCTAAAAAAGGGGTGGGCTATAGCCTTGGGGCATGAGGCTGGCGAACTTCATCCGCTGGACGCAGAATGGGCCGAGACTTTGCCCACCCCCCTCCCCGCGACCCAAGTTGGCTTCGGGCACAAGCCGCTCCCAAAAAAGAGCAGCCGAACCCCCATTGCGCCAAGTTCGTCCTGCGGAAAAATGTCCAAAATAATGGGTTTGCTATAGCCTTGGGGCGTGGGGCTGGCCGAAGTTCGTATGCCGGACTCGGAATGGGTGGAGACTTTTTCCAACCCCCCCTCCCGCGACAAAAATAGGCCGCGGGCCCAGCCGCGCCCAAAAAAGAGCATCCGAACCCCTTGGCGCCAAGTTCGTCCAGCGGAAAAATGCCCAAAAAGTTGATGGGCTATAGCCTTGGGGCGTGGGGCCGGCGCACTTCGTCCGCCAGACTCGGAAGGGGCCGAGGCTTTGCCCACCCCCTCCCCCGCGACAAAAATAGGCCGCGGGAGCAGCCGCGGCCAAAAAAGAGCAGCCCGAACCCCTGGGCGCCAAGTTCGCCCTGTGGAAAAATGCCCAAAAAAGGGGTGGGCTATAGCCTTGGGGCGTTGGGCTGGCGAACTTCGTCCGCGGTACTCGGAATGGGCCGAGACTTTGGCCACCCCCTCCCCACGACAAAAATAGGCCGCGGGCACGGCCGTACCCAAAAAATAACTGCCGAACCCCTTGGCGCCAAGTTCGTCCTGTGGAAAAATGCCAAAAAGGGGGTGTGCTATAGCCTTGGGGCGTGGGGCTGCCGAAGTTCGTCCGCCGGACTCGGAATGGGCCGAGACTTTTCCCACCCCCTCCCCATAACAAAAATAGGCCGCGGGCACGGCCGCGCCCAAAAAAGAGCGGCCGAACCCCTTAGCGCCAAGTTCGTCCTGCGGAAAAATGCCGAAAAAAGGGGTGGGCCATAGTTTTGGGGCGTGGGGCGGGCGAACTTCGTCCGCCGGACTCGGAATGGGCCGAGCCATTGCCCACCACCTCCCCGCGACCAAAATAGGCCGCGGGCACAGCCGATCCCAAAAAAGAGCAGCCAAACCCCTTGGCGCAAAGTTCGTCCTGCGGAAAAATGCCCAAAAAAGTGGTGGGCTGTAGCCTTGGGGCGTGGGGCTGGCGAACTTCGTCCGCCGGACTCGGAATGGGTCGAGACTTTGCCCACCCCCTCCCCGTGCCAAGAATAGGCCGCGGGCACAGCCTCGCCCAAAAAAGAGCAGCCGAACCCCTTGGCACCAAGTTCGTCCTGCGGAAAAATGCCCAAAAAAAGGGTGTGCTATAGCCTTGGGGCGTGGGGCGGGCGAACATCGTCCGTCGGACTCGGGATGTGCCGAGACTTTGCCCACCCCCTCCCCGCGACAAAAATAGGCCGCGGGCACAGCCGCGCCCAAAAAAGAGCATCCGAACCCCTTGGCGCCAAGTTCGTCCAGCGGAAAAATGCCCAAAAAGTTGATGGGCTATAGCCTTGGGGCGTGGGGCCGGCGCACTTCGTCCGCCAGACTCGGAAGGGGCCGAGGCTTTGCCCACCCCCTCCCCACGACAAAAATAGGCCGCGGGCGCAGGCGCGCACAAAAAAGAGCAGCCGAACCCCTTGGCGCCAAGTTCGTCCTGCGGAAAAATGCCTAAAAAAGGGGTGGGCTATAGCCTTGGGGCATAGGATTGGCGAACTTCGTCCGCCGGGCTCGGAATGGGCCGAGACTTTGCACACCCCCTCCCCACGAAAAAAATAGGCCGCGGGAGCAGCCGCGCCCAAAAAAGAGCAGCCGAACCCCTTGGCGCCAAGTTCGTCCTGCGGAAAACTGCCCAAAAAAGGGGTGAGCTATAGCCTTGGGGCGTGGGGCGGGCGAACTTCGTCCGCCGGACTCGGAATGGGCCGAGCCATTGCCCACCACCTCCTCGCGACCAAAATAGGCCACGGGCACAGCCGATCCCAAAAAAGAGCAGCCGAACCCCTTGGGGCCAAGTTCGTCCTGCGGAAAAATGCTCAAAAAAGGGGTGGGCTATAGCCTTGGGGCGTAAGGATGGCGAACTTCGTCCGCCGGGATCGGAATGGGCCGAGACTTTGCACACCCCCTCCCCACGACAAAAATAGGCCGCGGGAGCTGCCGCGCCGAAAAAAGAGAAGCCGAACCCGTTGGCGCAAAGCTCGTCCTGCGGAAAAATGCCCGAAAATGGGGTGGGCTATAGCCTTGGGGCGTAGGGATGGCGAACTTCGTCCACGGGCTCGGAATGGGCCGAGACTTTGCCCAACCCCTCCCCGCGACAAAAATAGGCCGCGGACACAGCCTCACCCAAAAAAGAGCAGCCGAACCCCTTGGCACCAAGTTCGTCCTGCGGAAAAATGCCCAAAAAAGGGGTGGGCTATAGCCTTGGGGCGTAGGGATGGCGAACTTCGTACGCCGGGCTCGGAATGGGCCGAGACTTTGGCCACCCCCTCCCCGTGCCAAAAATAGGCCGCGGACACAGCCGCGCCCAAAAAAGAGCAGCCGAACCCCTTGCCGCCAAGTTCGTCCTGCGGAAAAATGCCCAAAAAGGGGTGGGCTATAGCCTTGGGGCGTAGGGATGGCGAACTTCGTCCGCCGGGCTCGGAATGGGCCGAGACTTTGTACACCCCCTCCCCGCGAAAAATATAGGCCGCAGGAGCAGCCGCGGCCAAAAAAGAGCAGTCGAACCCCTGGGCGCCAAGTTCGCCCTGTGGAAAAATGCCCAAAAAAGGGGTGGGCTATAGCCTTGGGGCGTGGGGCTGCAGAAGTTCGTCCGCCGGACTCAGAATGGGCCGAGACTTTTCCCACCCCCTCTCCACGCCAAAAATAGGCCGCGGGCACAGCCGCGCCCAAAAAATAGCAGCCGAACCCCTTGGCGCCAAGTTCGTCCTGCGGAAAAATGCCCAAAAAAGGGGTGTGCTATGGCCTTGGGGCGTGGGGCTGCCGAAGTTCGTCCGCCGGACTCGGAATGGGCCGAGACTTTTCCCACCCCCTCTCCGAGCCAAAAATAGGCCGCGGTCACAGCCGCGCCCAAAAAAGAGCAGCCGAACCCCTTGGCACCAAGTTCGTCCTGCGGAAAACTGCCCAAAAAACGGGTGTGCTATAGCCTTGGGGCGTGGGGCGGGCGAACTTCGTCCGCCGGACTCGGAATGGGCCGAGCCATTGCCCACCACCTCCCCGCGACCAAAATAGGCCGCGGGCACAGCCGATCCCAAAAAAGAGCAGCCGAACCCCTTGGGGCCAAGTTCGTCCTGCGGAAAAATGCTCAAAAAAGGGGTGGGCTATAGCCTTGGGGCGTAAGGATGGCGAACTTCGTCCGCCGGGATCGGAATGGGCCGAGACTTTGCACACCCCCTCCCCACGACAAAAATAGGCCGCGGGATTAGCCGCGCCCAAAAAGGAGCAGCCGAACCCCTTGGCGCCAAGCTCGTCCTGCGGAAAAATGCCCAAAAAGGGGATGGGCTATAGCCTTGGGGCGTGGGGCTGACGAACTTCGTCCGCCGGACTCGGAATGGGCCGAGACTTTTTCCACCCCCTCCCCGTGACAAAAATAGGCCGCGGGCACAGCCGCGCCCAAAAAGGAGCAGCCGAACCCCTTGGCGCCAAGTTCGTCCTGCAGAAAACTGCCCAAAAAAGGGGTGGGCTATAGCCTTGGGGCGTAGGGATGGCGAACTTCGTCCGCCGGGCTCGGAATGGGCCGAGACTTTGCAAACCCCCTCCCCGCGACAAAAATAGGCCGCGGGAGCAGCCGCACCCAAAAAAGAGCAGCCGACCCCCTTGGCGCCAAGTTCGTCCTGCGGCAAAATACCCAAAAAGGGGATGGGCTATGGCCTTAGGGCGCGGGGCTGACGAACTTCGTCCGCCGGACTCGGAATGGGCCGAGACTTTTACCACCCCCCTCCCCGTGATAAAAATAGGCCGCGGGCACAGCCGCGCCCAAAAAGGAGCAGCCGAACCCCTTGGCGCCAAGTTCGTCGTGCGGAAAAATGCCCAAAAAAGGGGTGGGCTATAGCCTTGGGGCGTTGGGCTGGCGAACTTCGTCCGCGGTACTCGGAATTGGCCGAGACTTTGGCCACCCCCTCCCCATGACAAAAATAGGCCGCGGGCACGGCCGAACCCAAAAAATAACAGCCGAACCCCTTCGCGCAAAGTTCGTCCTCCAGAAAAATGCCCGAAAAAGTGGTGGGCTATAGCCTTGGGGCGTGGGGCTGGCGAACTTCGTCTGCCGGACTCGGAATGGGCCGATATTTTGGCCACCCCATCCCCGTGACAAAAATAGGCCGCGGGCACAGCCTCGCCCAAAAAAGAGCAGTCGAACCCCTTGACGTCAAGTTCGTCCTGCGGAAAAATGCCCAAAAAAGGGGTGTGCTATAGCCTTTGGGCGTGGGGCCGGCGAACTTCATCCGCCTTCCTCGGAATGGGCCGAGACTTTGACCAGCCCCTCTTCACGACAAAAATAGGCCGCGGGCACAGCCTCGCCCAAAAAAGAGCAGCCGAACCCCATGGCGCCAAGTTCGTCCTGCGGCAAAATGCCCTAAAAATGGGTGTGCTATAGCCTTTGGGCGTGGGGCCGGCAAAGTTCATCCCCCTTCCTCGGAATTGGCCGAGACTTTGCCCACCCGCTCCCCGCATCAAAAATAGGCCGCGGGCACAGCCGCGCCCAAAAAAGAGCAGCCGAACCCCTTGGCGCCGACTTCGTCCTGCGGAAAAAAGCCCAAAAAAGGGGTGGGCTATAGCCTTAGGGCGTGGGGCGGGCGGACTTCGTCTGCCGGACTCAGAATGGGTCGAGACTTTGCCCACCCCCTCCCCGCAAGAAAAATAGGCCGCGGGCACAGCCGCATCCAAAAAAGAGCAGCCGAACACCTTGGCGCCAAGTTCGTCTTGCGGAAAAATGCCCAAAGAAGGGGTGGGCTATAGCCTTGGGGCGTGGGGCGGGCGAACTTCGTCCGCCGCACTCGGAATGGGCCGAGACTTTGGCCACCCCCTCCCCGCGACAAAAATAGGCTGTGGGCACAGCCGCGCCCAAAAAAGAGCAGCCGAACCCCTTGGCGCCAAGTTCGTCCTGCGGAAAAATCCCCAAAAAGGGGGGTGGGCTATACCCATGGGGCGTGGGGCCGGCGAACCTCGTCCGCCGGACTCGGAATGGGCTGAGACTTTTGCCACCCCTCCCCACGACAAAAATAGGCCGCGGGCACAGCCGCGCACAAAAAAGAGCAGCCGACCCCTTGGCGCCAAGTTCGTCCTGCGGAAAAATGCCCAAAAAAGGGGTGGGCTATAGCCTTGGGGCGTGGGGCCGGCGAACTTCTTCCGCCTTCCTCGGAATGGGCCGAGACTTTGCCCACCCCCTCCCCGTGACAAAAATAGGCCGCGGGCACAGCTGCGCACAAAAAATAGTAGCCGACCCCTTGGCGCCAAGTTCGTCCTGCGGAAAAATGCCCAAAAAAGGGGGTGGGGTATAGCCTTGGGGCGTGGGGCTGGCGAACTTCGTCTGCCGGACTCAGAATGGGCCGATATTTTGGCCACCCCATCCCCGTGACAAAAATAGGCTGCGGGCGCAGCCTCGCCCAAAAAAGAGCAGTCGAACCCCTTGACGTCAAGTTCGTCCTGCGGAAAAATGCCCAAAAAAGGGGTGTGCTATAGCCTTTGGGCGTGGGGCCGGCGAACTTCATCCGCCTTCCTCGAAATGGGCCGAGACTTTGCCCACCCTCTCTTCACGACAAAAATAGGCCGCGGGCACAGCCTCGCCCAAAAAAGAGCAGCCGAACCCCTTGGCGCCAAGTTCGTCCTGCGGCAAAATGCCCAAAAAATGGGTGTGCTATAGCCTTTGGGCGTGGGGCCGGCAAAGTTCATCCCCCTTCCTCGGAATGGGCCGAGACATTGCCCACCCGCTCCCCACGTCAAAAGCAGGCCGCGGGCACAGCCGCGCCCAAAAAAGAGCAGCCGAACCCCTTGGAGCCAAGTTCATCCTGCGGAAAAATGCCCAAGACGGGGTGGGCTATAGCCTTGGGGCGGGGTCGGGCGAACTTCGTCCGCCGGACTAGGAATGGGTCGAGACTTTGCCCACCCCCTCCCCGCAAGAAAAATAGGCCGCGGGCACAGCCGCATCCAAAAAAGAGCAGCCAAACACCTTGGCGCCATGTTCGTCGGGCGGAAAAATGCCCAAAAAAGGGGTGGGCTATAGCCTTGGGGCGTGGGGCGGGCGAACTTCGTCCGCCGCACTCGGAATGGGCCGAGACTTTGGCCACCCCCTCCCGCGAATAAAATAGGCCGCGGGTACAGCCACCCCCAAAAAGGAGCAGGCGAACCCCTTGGTGCCAAGTTCGTCCAGCCGAAAAATGCCCAAAAAGAGGGTGGGCTATAGCCTTGCGGCGTGGGGCGGCCGAACTTCGTCCGCCGGACTAGGAATGGGTCGAGACTTTGCCCACCCCCTCCCCGCAAGAAAAATAGGCCGCGGGCACAGCCGCATCCAAAAAAGAGCAGCCGAACACCTTGGCGCCATGTTCGTCTGGCGGAAAAATGCCCAAAAAAGGGGTGGGCTATAGCCTTGGGGCGTGGGGCGGGCGAACTTCGTCCGCCGCACTCGGAATGGGCCGAGACTTTGGCCACCCCCTCCCGCGACAAAAATAGGCCGCGGGTACAGCCACCCCCAAAAAGGAGCAGGCGAACCCCTTGGTGCCAAGTTCGTCCAGCCGAAAAATGCCCAAAAAGGGGGTGGGCTATAGCCTTGCGGCGTGGGGCTGGCGAACTTCGTCCGCCGGACTCGGAATGGGCCAAGACTTTGCCCACCCCCTCCCCGCGACAAAAATAGGCCGCGGGCACAGCCGTGCCCAAAAAAGAGCAGCCGAACCCCTTGGCGCCAAGTTTGTCCTGCGGAAAAATGCCCAAAAAGGGGGTGGGCTATATCCTTGGGGCGTGGGGCCGGCAAAGTTCATCCCCCTTCCTCGGAATGGGCCGAGACTTTGCCCACCCCCTCCCCGCGACAAAAATAGGCCGCGGGCACAGCCGCGCCCAAAAAATAGCAGCCAAACCCCTTCGCGCCAAGTTCGTCCTGCGGAAAAATGCCCAAAAAAGGGGTGCGCTATAGCCTTGGGGCGTGGGGCTGGCGAACTGCGTCTGCCGGACTCGGAATGGGCCGAGAGTTTGCCCCCCCTCCCCGCAACAAAAATAGGCCGCGGGCACAGCCGCGCCCAAAAAAGAGCAGCCGAACCCCTTGGCGCCTAGTTCGTCCTGCGGAAAAACGCCCAAAAAAGGGGTGTGCTATAGCCTTTGAGCGTGGGGCTGGCGAACTTCGTCCGCCGGACTCAGAATGGACCAAGAATTTTCCCACCCCCTCCCTGCGGCAAAAATAGGCCGTGGGCACAGCCGCGCCCAAAAAAGAGCAGCCGAACCCCTTGGCGCAAAGTTCGTCCTGCGGCAAAATGCCCAAAAAATGGGTGTGCTATAGCCTTTGGGCGTGGGGATGGAGAACTTCGTCCGCCGGACTCAGAATGGACCGAGACTTTGCCCACCCCCTCCCCGCGACAAAAATAGGCCGCGGGCACAGCCGCGCCCAAAAAATAGCAGCCGAACCCCTTGGCGTCAAGTTCGTCCTGCGTAAAAATGCCCAAAAAAGGGGTGGGCTATAGCCTTCGGGCGTGGGGCTCGTGAACTTAGTCTGCCGGACTCGGAATGGGCCGAGATTTTGGCCACCCCCTCCCCGTGACAAAAATAGGCCGCGGGCACAGGCTCGCCCAAAAAAGGGGTGGGCTATAGCCTTTGGCGAGGGGCCGGCAAAGTTCATCTGCCATCCTCAGAATGGGTCGAGACTTTTCCCACCCTCTCCCTGCGACAAAAATAGGCCGCGGGCACACCCTCGCCCAAAAAAGAGCGGCCGAACCCCTTGGCGCCAAGTTCGTCCTGCGGCAAAATGCCCAAAAAATGGATGTGCTGTAGCCTTTGGGCGTGGGGCCGGCAAAGTTCATCCCCCTTCCTCGGAATGGGCCGAGACTTTCCCACCCACTCCCCGCGCCAAAAATAGGCCGCGGGCACCGCCGCACCCAAAAAAGAGCAGCCAAACCCCTTGGCGCCAAGTTCGTCCCATGGAAAAATACCCAAAAAGGGGCGTGGAGCCGGCGCACTTCGTCCGCCTTCCTCGGAATGGGCCGAGACTTTTGCCACCCGCTCCCCATGACAAAAATAGGCCACGGGCACAACCGCGCCCAAAAAAGGGGTGGGCTATAACCTTTGGGCGTGGGGCCGGCAAAGTTCATCTGCCTTCCTCGGAATGGGCTGAGACTTTTCCCACCCCCTCCCCGTGCCAAAAATAGGCTGCGGGCACCGCCGCTTCCAAAAAAGAGCAGCCGAACCCCTTGGCGCCATGTTCGTCCTGCGGCAAAATGCCCAAAAAAGGGGTGTGCTATAGCCTTTGGGCGTGGGGCAGGCGAACTTCGTCCGCCGGACTCAGATTGGACCGAGACTTTTCCCACCCCCTCCCCATGACAAAAATAGGCCGCGGGCACAGCCGCGCCCAAAAAAGAGCAGCCGAACCCCTTGGCGCCAAGTTCGTCCAGCAGAAAAATGCCCAAAAAGGGGGTGGGCTATGGCCTTGCGGCGTGGGGCTGGCGAACTTCGTCCGCCGAACTCGGAATGGGCTGAGACTTTGCCCACCCCCTCCGCGCGACAAAAATAGGGTGCGGGCACAGCCGCGCCCAAAAAAGAGCAGCCGAACCCATTGGCGCCAAGTTCGTCCTGCGCAAAAATGCCCAAAAAGGGGGTGGGCTATAGCCTTGGGGCGTGGGGCCGGCAAAGTTCATTCCCCATCCTCGGAATGGGCCGAGACTTTGCCCACCCCCTCCCCGCGACAAAAATAGGCCGCGGGCACAGCCGCGTCCAAAAAAGAGCAGCCGAACCCCTTGGCGCCAAGTTCGTCCTGCGGAAAAATGCCCAAAAAGGGGGTGGGCTATAGCCTTGGGGCGTGGGGCCGGCAAAGTTCATCCCCATTCCTCGGAATGGGCCGAGACTTTTCCCACCCCCTCCCTGTGGCAAAAATAAGCCGCGGGCTCAGCCTCGCCCAAAAAAGAGCAGCCGAACCCCTTGGCGCCAAGTTCGTCCTGCGGGAAAATGCCCAAAATATGGGTGTGCTATAGCCTTTGGGCGTTGGGCCAGCAAAGTTCATCCCCCTTCCTCGGAATGGGCCGAGACTTTGTGCACCCCCTTCCCGTGACAAAATTAGGCCGCGGGCACAGCCGCGCCCAAAAAATAGCGGCCGAACCCCTTGGCGTCAAGTTCGTCCTGCGGAAAAATGCCCAAAAAAGGGGTGGGCTATAACCTTGCGGCGTGGGGCGGGCTCACTTCGTCCGCCGGACTCGGAATGGGCCGAGACTTTGCCCACCCCCTCCCCGCGACAAAAATAGGCCGCGGGCACAGCCGTGCCCAAAAAAGAGCAGCCGAACCCCTTGGCGCCAAGTTTGTCCTGCGGAAAAATGCCCAAAAAGGGGGTGGGCTATAGCCTTGGGGCGTGGGGCCGGCAAAGTTCATCCCCCTTCCTCGGCATGGGCCGAGACTTTGCCCACCCCCTCCCCGCGACAAAAATAGGCCGCGGCCACAGCCGCGCCCAAAAAATAGCAGCCAAACCCCTTCGCGCCAAGTTCGTCCTGCGGAAAAATGCCCAAAAAAGGGGTGCGCTATAGCCTTGGGGCGTGGGGCTGGCGAACTGCGTCTGCCGGACTCGGAATGGGCCGAGAGTTTGCCCCCCCTCCCCGCAACAAAAATAGGCCGCGGGCACAGCCGCGCCCAAAAAAGAGCAGCCGAACCCCTTGGCGCCTAGTTCGTCCTGCGGAAAAACGCCCAAAAAAGGGGTGTGCTATAGCCTTTGAGCGTGGGGCTGGCGAACTTCGTCCGCCGGACTCAGAATGGACCAAGACTTTTCCCACCCCCTCCCTGCGGCAAAAATAGGCCGTGGGTACAGCCGCGCCCAAAAAAGAGCAGCCGAACCCCTTGGCGCAAAGTTCGTCCTGCGGCAAAATGCCCAAAAAATGGGTGTGCTATAGCCTTTGGGCGTGGGGCCGGCAAAGTTCATCCCCCTTCCTCGGAATGGGCCGAGACTTTGCCCACCCCCTCCCCGTACCAAAAATAGGCCGCGGGCACAGCCGCACCCAAAAAAGAGCAGCCGAACCCCTTGGCGCCAAGTTCGTCCTGCGGAAAAATGCCCAAAAAGGGGGTGGGCTATAGCCTTGGGGCGTGGAGCCGGCGCACTTCGTCCGCCTTCCTCGGAATGGGCCGAGACTTTGGCCACCCGCTCCCCACGACAAAAATAGGCCACGGGCACAGCTGCGCCCAAAAAAGAGCAGCCGAACCCCTTGGCGCCAAGTTCGTCCTGCGGCAACATGCCTAAAAAATGGGTGTGCTATAGCCTTTGGGCGTGGGGCCGGCAAAGTTCATCCGCCTTTTCCTCGGAATGGGCCGTGACTTTGCCCACCCCCTCGCCGCACCGAAAATAGGCCGCGGGCACAGCCGCGCCCAAAAAAGACCAGCCGAACCCCTTGGCGCCAAGTTCGTCCTGCGGCAAAATGCCCAAAAACTGGGTGTGCTATAGCCTTTGGGCGTGGGGCCGGCATAGTTCATCCGCCTTCCTCGGAATGGGCCGAGACTTTGCCCACCCCCTCCCCGCGCTAAAAATAGGCCGGGGGCACAGCCGCGCCCAAAAAAGAGCAGCCGAACCCCTTGGCGCCAAGTTCGTCCTGCGGAAAAATGCCCAAAAAGGGGGCGGGCTATAGCCTTGGGGCGTGGAGCCGGCGCACTTCGTCCGCCTTCCTCGGAATGGGCCGAGACTTTGGCCACCCGCTCCCCACGACAAAAATAGGCCACGGGCACAGCTGCGCCCAAAAAAGAGCAGCCGAACCCCTTGGCGCCAAGTTCGTCCTGCGGCAACATGTCTAAAAAATGGGTGTGCTATAGCCTTTGGGCGTGGGGCCGGCAAAGTTCATCCGCCTTTTCCTCGGAATGGGCCGTGACTTTGCCCACCCCCTCCCCGCACCGAAAATAGGCCGCGGGCACAGCCGCGCCCAAAAAAGACCAGCCGAACCCCTTGGCGCCAAGTTCGTCCTGCGGCAAAATGCCCAAAAACTGGGTGTGCTATAGCCTTTGGGCGTGGGGCCGGCATAGTTCATCCGCCTTCCTCGGAATGGGCCGAGACTTTGCCCACCCCCTCCCCGCGCTAAAAATAGGCCGGGGGCACAGCCGCGCCCAAAAAAGAGCAGCCGAACCCCTTGGCGCCAAGTTCGTCCTGCGGAAAAACGCCCAAAAAAGGGGTGTGCTATAGCCTTTGGGCGTGGGGCTGGCGAACATCGTCCGCCGGACTCAGAATGGACCAAGACTTTTCCCACCCCCTCCCCGCGACAAAAATAGGCCACGGGCACAGCCGCGCCCAAAAAAGAGCAGCCGAACCCCTTGGCGCCAAGTTCGTCCTGCGGAAAAATGCCCAAAAAAGGGGTGGGCTATATCCTTGGGGCGTGGGGCTGGCGAACTTCGTCCGCCTTCCTCGGAATAAGCCGAGACTTTGCCCACCCCCTCCCCACGACAAAAATAGGCCGCGGGCACAGCCGCGCCCAAAAAAGAGCAGCCGAACCCCTTGGCGCCAAGTTTGTCCTGCGGAAAAATGCCCAAAAAAGGGGTGTGCTATAGCCTTTGGGCGTGGAGCCAGCGAACTTCATCCGCCTTCCTCGGAATGGGCCGAGACTTTGCCCACCCCCTCCCCGCGCCAAAAATAGGCCGCGGGCACAGCCACGCCCAAAAAAGAGCAGCCGAACCCCTTGGCGCCATGTTCGTCCTGCGGAAAAATGCCCAAAAACTGGGTGTGCTATAGCCTTTGGGCGTCGGGCTGGCGAACTTCGTCCGCCGGACTCAGAATGGACCAAGACTTTTCCCACCCCCTCCCTGCGGCAAAAATAGGCCGTGGGCACAGCCGCGCCCAAAAAAGAGCAGCCGAACCCCTTGGCGCAAAGTTCGTCCTGCGGCAAAATGCCCAAAAAATGGGTGTGCTATAGCCTTTGGGCGTGGGGATGGAGAACTTCGTCCGCCGGACTCAGAATGGACCGAGACTTTGCCCACCCCCTCCCCGTGACAAAAATAGGCCGCGGGCACAGCCGCGCCCAAAAAATAGCAGCCGAACCCCTTGGCGTCAAGTTCGTCCTGCGTAAAAATGCCCAAAAAAGGGGTGGGCTATAGCCTTCGGGCGTGGGGCTCGCGAACTTAGTCTGCCGGACTCGGAATGGGCCGAGATTTTGGCCACCCCCTCACCGTGACAAAAATAGGCCGCGGGCACAGGCTCGCCCAAAAAAGGGGTGGGCTATAGCCTTTGGGCGAGGGGCCGGCAAAGTTCATCTGCCTTCCTCGGAATGGGTCGAGACTTTTCCCACCCTCTCCCTGCGACAAAAATAGGCCGCGGGCACACCCTCGCCCAAAAAAGATCGGCCGAACCCCTTGGCGCCAAGTTCGTCCTGCGGCAAAATGCCCAAAAAATGGATGTGCTGTAGCCTTTGGGCGTGGGGCCGGCAAAGTTCATCCCCCTTCCTCGGAATGGGCCGAGACTTTCCCACCCACTCCCCGCGCCAAAAATAGGCCGCGGGCACCGCCGCACCCAAAAAAGAGCAGCCAAACCCCTTGGCGCCAAGTTCGTCCCATGGAAAAATACCCAAAAAGGGGGCGGGCTATAGCCTTGGGGCGTGGAGCCGGCGCAGTTCGTCCGCCTTCCTCGGAATGGGCCGAGACTTTTGCCACCCGCTCCCCATGACAAAAATAGGCCACGGGCACAGCCGCGCCCAAAAAAGGGGTGGGCTATAACCTTTGGGCGTGGGGCCGGCAAAGTTCATCTGCCTTCCTCGGAATGGGCCGAGACTTTTCCCACCCCCTCCCCGTGCCAAAAATAGGCTGCGGGCACCGCCGCTTCCAAAAAAGAGCAGCCGAACCCCTTGGCGCCATGTTCGTCCTGCGGCAAAATGCCCAAAAAAGGGGTGTGCTATAGCCTTTGGGCGTGGGGCAGGCGAACTTCGTCCGCCGGACTCAGATTGGACCGAGACTTTTCCCACCCCCTCCCCATGACAAAAATAGGCCGCGGGCACAGCCGCGCCCAAAAAAGAGCAGCCGACCCCCTTGGCGCCAAGTTCGTCCAGCAGAAAAATGCCCAAAAAGGGGGTGGGCTATGGCCTTGCGGCGTGGGGCTGGCGAACTTCGTCCGCCGAACTCGGAATGGGCTGAGACTTTGCCCACCCCCTCCGCGCGACAAAAATAGGCTGCGGGCACAGCCGCGCCCAAAAAAGAGCAGCCGAACCCATTGGCGCCAAGTTCGTCCTGCGCAAAAATGCCCAAAAAGGGGGTGGGCTATAGCCTTGGGGCGTGGGGCCGGCAAAGTTCATTCCCCATCCTCGGAATGGGCCGAGACTTTGCCCACCCCCTCCCCGCGACAAAAATAGGCCGCGGGCACAGCCGCGTCCAAAAAAGAGCAGCCGAACCCCTTGGCGCCAAGTTCGTCCTGCGGAAAAATGCCCAAAAAGGGAGTGGGCTATAGCCTTGGGGCGTGGGGCCGGCAAAGTTCATCCCCATTCCTCGGAATGGGCCGAGACTTTTCCCACCCCCTCCCTGTGGCAAAAATAAGCCGCGGGCTCAGCCTCGCCCAAAAAAGAGCAGCCGAACCCCTTGGCGCCAAGTTCGTCCTGCGGGAAAATGCCCAAAATATGGGTGTGCTATAGCCTTTGGGCGTTGGGCCAGCAAAGTTCATCCCCCTTCCTCGGACTGGGCCGAGACTTTGGCCACCCCCTCCCCGTGACAAAAATAGGCCGCGGGCACAGCCGCGCCCAAAAAAGAGAAGCCGAACCCCTTGGCGCCACGTTCGACTTGCAGAAAAATGGCCAAAAAAGGGGTGGGCTATAGCCTTCGGGCGTGGGGCGGGCGAACTTCGTCCGCCGAACTCAGAATGGGCCAAGACTTTGCCCACCCCCTCCCCGCAATAAAAATAGGCCGCGGGCACAGCCGCGCCCAAAAAAGAGCAGCCGAACTCCTTGGCGCCAAGTTCATCCTGCGAAAAAATGCCCAAAAAGGGGGTGGGCTGTAGCCTTGGGGCGTGGGGCCGGCAAAGTTCATCCCCCTTCTCGGAATGGGCCGAGACTTTACCCACCCCCTCCCCGCGACAAAAATAGGCCGCGGGCACAGCTACGCCCAAAAAAGAGCTGCCGAACCCCTTGGCGCCAAGTTCGTCCTCCGGAAAAATGCCCAAAAAAGGGGTGGGCTATAGCCTTGGGGCGTGGGGCTGGCGAACTTCGTCCGCCGGACTCGGAATGGGCCAAGACTTTGCCCACCCCCTCCCCGCAATAAAAATAGGCCGCGGGCACAGCCGCGCCCAAAAAAGAGCAGCCGAACTCCTTGGCGCCAAGTTCATCCTGCGAAAAAATGCCCAAAAAGGGGGTGGGCTGTAGCCTTGGGGCGTGGGGCCGGCAAAGTTCATCCCCCTTCTCGGAATGGGCCGAGACTTTACCCACCCCCTCCCCGCGACAAAAATAGGCCGCGGGCACAGCTACGCCCAAAAAAGAGCTGCCGAACCCCTTGGCGCCAAGTTCGTCCTCCGGAAAATTGCCCAAAAAAGGGGTGGGCTATAGCCTTGGGGCGTGGGGCTGGCGAACTTCGTCTGCCGGACTCAGAATGGGCCGAGACTTTTCCCACCCCCTCCCCGCGACAAAAATAGGCTGCGGCTATAACCGTGCCCAAAAAAGAGCTGCCGAACACCTTGGCACCAAGTCCGTCCAGCGGAAAAATGCCCAAAAAGGGGGTGGGCTATAGCCTTTGGGCGTGGGGCTGGCGAACTTCGTCCGCCTTCCTCGTAATGGGCCGAGACTTTGGCCACTCCCTCTCCACGACAGAAATAGGCCGCGGACACAGCCGCGCCCAAAAAAGAACAGCTGAACCCCTTGGCGCCAAGTTCGCCCTGCGGAAAAATGCCGAAAAAGGGGTTGGGCTATAGCCTTGGGGCGTGGGGCCGGCGCACTTCGTCCGCCGGACTCGGAATGGGCCGAGACTTTTCCCACCCCATCCCCACGACAAAAATAGGCCGCGGGCACTGCCGCGCCCAAAAAAGAGCAGCCGAACCCCTTGGCGCCATGTTCGACCGGCGGAAAAATGCCTAAAAGAGGGGTGGACTATAGCCTTGGGGCGTGGGGCCGGCGCACTTCGTCCGCCGGACTCGGAATGGGCGGAGACTATTCCCACCCCCTCCCCGCGCCAAAAATAGGCCGCGAGCACAGCCGCGCCCAAAAAAGAGCCGCCGGACCCGTTGGCGCCAAGTTCGTCCTGCTGCAAAATGCCCAAAAAAGGGGTGCGTTATAGCCTTTGGGCGTGGGGCTAGCGAACTTTGTCCGCCTTCCTCGTAATGGGCCGAGACTCCACCCCCTCCCCACGACAGAAATAGGCCGCGGGCACAGTCGCGTCCAAAAAAGAGCAGCCAAACCCCTTCGTGCCAAGTTCGTCCTGCGGAAAAATGCCCAAAAAGGGGGTGGGCTATAGCCTTTGGGCGTCGGGCTGGCGCACTTCGTCCGCCTTCCTCGGAATGGGCCGAGACTTTGGCCACCCCCTCACCACGACAAAAATAGGCCGCGGGCACTGCCGCGCCCAAAAAAGAGCAGCCGAACCCCTTGGCGCCAAGTTCGTCCGGCGGAAAAATGCCCAAAAAAGGGGTGGACTATAGCCTTGGGGCGTGGGGCCGGCGCACTTCGTCCGCCGGACTCGGAATGGGTGGAGACTATTCCCACCCCCTCCCCGCGCCAAAAATAGGCCGCGAGCACAGCCGCGCCGAAAAAAGAGCCACCGAACCCCTTGGCACCAAATTCGTCCTGCGGCAAAATGCCCAAAAAAGGGGTGTGTTATAGCCTTTGGGCGTGGGGCTGGCGAACTTCGTCCGCCTTCCTCGTAATGGGCCGAGACTTTGGCCACCCCCTCTCCACGACAGAAATAGGCCGCGGACACAGCCGCGCCCAAAAAAGAGCAGCCGAACCCCTTGGCGCCAAGTTCGTCCTGCGGCAAAATGCCCAAAAAGGGGGTGGGCTATAGCCTTTGGGCGTCGGGCTGGCGCACTTCGTCCGCCTTCCTCGGAATGGGCCGAGACTTTGGCCACCCCCTCACCACGACAAAAATAGGCCGCGGGCACAGCCGCGCCCAATAAAGAGCTGCCGAACCCCTTGGCGCCATGTTCGCCCTGCGGAAAAATGCCGAAAAAGGGGTTGGGCTATATAGCCTTGGGGCGTTGGGCCGGCGCACTTCGTCCGCCGGACTCGGAATGGGCCGAGACTTTTCCCACCCCATCCCCACGACAAAAATAGGCCGCGGGCACTGCCGCGCCCAAAAAAGAGCAGCCGAACCCCTTGGCGCCAAGTTCGTCCGGCGGAAAAATGCCCAAAAAAGGGGTGGACTATAGCCTTGGGGCGTGGGGCCGGCGCACTTCGTCCGCCGGACTCGGAATGGGTGGAGACTATTCCCACCCCCTCCCCGCGCCAAAAATAGGCCGCGAGCACAGCCGCGCCGAAAAAAGATCCGCCGAACCCGTTGGCACCAAATTCGTCCTGCGGCAAAATGCCCAAAAAAGGGGTGTGTTATAGCCTTTGGGCGTGGGGCTGGCGAACTTCGTCCGCCTTCCTCGTAATGGGCCGAGACTTTGGCCACCCCCTCTCCACGACAGAAATAGGCCGCGGACACAGCCGCGCCCAAAAAAGAGCAACCGAACCCCTTGGCGCCAAGTTCGTCCTGCGGCAAAATGCCCAAAAAAGGGGTGTGCTATAGCCTTTGGGCGTGAGGCTGGCGCACTTCGTCCACCTTCCTCGGAATGGGCCGAGACTTTGGCCACCCCCTCCCCACGACAAAAATAGGCCGCGGGCACAGCCGCGCCCAATAAAGAGCAGCCGAACCCGTTAGTGCCAAGCTCGTCCTGCGGCAAAATACCGAAAAAAGGGGTGTGCTATAGCCTTTGGGTGTCGGGCCGGCAAAGTTCATCCGCCTTCCTCAGAATGGGCCGAGACTTTGCCCACCCCCTCCCCGTGCCAAAAATAGGCCGCGGGCACAGCCGCGCCTAAAAAAGAGCAGCCGAACCCCTTGGCGCCAACTTCGTCCTGCGGAAAAATGCCCAAAAAGGGGGTGGGCTATGGCCTTGGGGCGTGGGGCCAGCGAACTTCGTCCGCCGGACTCAGAATGGGCCGAGACGTTGGCCACCCCCTCCCCACGAAAAAATAGGCAGCGGGCACAGCCGCGCCCAAAAAATAGCAGCCGAACACCTTGGCGCCAAGTTCATCCTGCGGAAAAATTCCCAAAAAAGGGGTGTGCTATAGACTTTGGGCGTGGGGCCGGCGAACTTCGTCCGCCTTCCTCGGAATGGGCTGAGACTTTGGCCACCCCCTCCCCGCAACAAAAATAGGCCGCGGGCACAGCCGCCCCAAGAAAAGAGCAGCCGAACCCCTTGGCGCCAAGTTCGTGCAGCGGGAAAATGCCCAAAAAGGGGGTGGGCTATAGCCTTGGGGCATGGGGCCAGCGAACTTCGTCCGCCGGACTCGGAATGGGCGGAGACTTTTCCCACCCCTCCCCGCGCCAAAAATAGGCCGCGGGCACAGCCGCGCCCAAAAAAGAGCAGCCGAACCCCTTGGCGCCAAGTTCGTCCTGCGGCAAAATGCCCAAAAAAGGGGTGGACTATAGCCTTGGGGCGTGGGGCCGGCGCACTTCGTCCGCCGGACTCGGAATGGGTGGAGACTATTCCCACCCCCTCCCCGCGCCAAAAATAGGCCGCGAGCACAGCCGCGCCGAAAAAAGATCCGCCGAACCCGTTGGCACCAAATTCGTCCTGCGGCAAAATGCCCAAAAAAGGGGTGTGTTATAGCCTTTGGGCGTGGGGCTGGCGAACTTCGTCCGCCTTCCTCGTAATGGGCCGAGACTTTGGCCACCCCCTCTCCACGACAGAAATAGGCCGCGGACACAGCCGCGCCCAAAAAAGAGCAAACGAACCCCTTGGCGCCAAGTTCGTCCTGCGGCAAAATGCCCAAAAAAGGGGTGTGCTATAGCCTTTGGGCGTGAGGCTGGCGCACTTCGTCCACCTTCCTCGGAATGGGCCGAGACTTTGGCCACCCCCTCCCCACGACAAAAATAGGCCGCGGGCACAGCCGCGCCCAATAAAGAGCAGCCGAACCCGTTAGTGCCAAGCTCGTCCTGCGGCAAAATACCGAAAAAAGGGGTGTGCTATAGCCTTTGGGCGTCGGGCCGGCAAAGTTCATCCGCCTTCCTCAGAATGGGCCGAGACTTTGCCCACCCCCTCCCCGTGCCAAAAATAGGCCGCGGGCACAGCCGCGCCTAAAAAAGAGCAGCCGAACCCCTTGGCGCCAACTTCGTCCTGCGGAAAAATGCCCAAAAAGGGGGTGGGCTATGGCCTTGGGGCGTGGGGCCAGCGAACTTCGTCCGCCGGACTCAGAATGGGCCGAGACGTTGGCCACCCCCTCCCCACGAAAAAATAGGCAGCGGGCACAGCCGCGCCCAAAAAATAGCAGCCGAACACCTTGGCGCCAAGTTCATCCTGCGGAAAAATTCCCAAAAAAGGGGTGTGCTATAGACTTTGGGCGTGGGGCCGGCGAACTTCGTCCGCCTTCCTCGGAATGGGCTGAGACTTTGGCCACCCCCTCCCCGCAACAAAAATAGGCCGCGGGCACAGCCGCCCCAAGAAAAGAGCAGCCGAACCCCTTGGCGCCAAGTTCGTGCAGCGGGAAAATGCCCAAAAAGGGGGTGGGCTATAGCCTTGGGGCATGGGGCCAGCGAACTTCGTCCGCCGGACTCGGAATGGGCGGAGACTTTTCCCACCCCTCCCCGCGCCAAAAATAGGCCGCGGGCACAGCCGCGCCCAAAAAAGAGCAGCCGAACCCCTTGGCGCCAAGTTCGTCCTGCGGCAAAATGCCCAAAAAAGGGGTGGACTATAGCCTTGGGGCGTGGGGCCGGCGCACTTCGTCCGCCGGACTCGGAATGGGTGGAGACTATTCCCACCCCCTCCCCGCGCCAAAAATAGGCCGCGAACACAGCCGCGCTGAAAAAAGAGCCGCCGAACCCCTTGGCACCAAATTCGTCCTGCGGAAAAATGCCCAAAAAAGGGGTGTGTTATAGCCTTTGGGCGTGGGGCTGGCGAACGTCGTCCGCCTTCCTCGTAATGGGCCGAGACTTTGGCCACCCCCTCTCCACGACAGAAATAGGCCGCGGACACAGCCGCGACCAAAAAAGAGCAACCGAACCCCTTGGCGCCAAGTTCGTCCTGCGACAAAATGCCCAAAAAAGGGGTGTGCTATAGCCTTTGGGCGTGAGGCTGGCGCACTTCGTCCACCTTCCTCGGAATGGGCCGAGACTTTGGCCACCCCCTCCCCACGACAAAAATAGGCCGCGGGCACAGCCGCGCCCAATAAAGAGCAGCCGAACCCGTTAGTGCCAAGCTCGTCCTGCGGCAAAATACCGAAAAAAGGGGTGTGCTATAGCCTTTGGGCGTCGGGCCGGCAAAGTTCATCCGCCTTCATCAGAATGGGCCGAGACTTTGCCCACCCCCTCCCCGTGCCAAAAATAGGCCGCGGGCACAGCCGCGCCTAAAAAAGAGCCGCCGAACCCCTTGGTGCCAACTTCGTCCTGCGGACACAGAATAGGCCGAGACTTTGGCCACCGCCTCCCCACGACAAAACTAGGCCGCGGCCACAGCCGCGTGCAAAAAAGCCAGCCGAACCCCTTGGTGCCAATTTCGTCCTGTGGCAAAATGCCTAAAATAGGGGAGTGCTATAGCCTTTGGGCGTCGGCCGGCAAAGTTCATCTGCCTTCCTCAGAATGGGCCGAGACTTTGCCCACCCCCTCCCCGTGCCAAAAATAGGCCGCGGGCAAGGCCGCGCCTAAAAAAGAGCAGCCGAACCCCTTGGCGCCAACTTCGTCCTGCGGAAAAATGCCCAAAAAGGGGGTGGGCTATGGCCTTGGGGCGTGGGGCCGCCGGACTCAGAATGGGCCGAGACGCTGGCCACCCCCTCCCCACGAAAAAATAGGCAGCGGGCACAGCCGCGCCCAAAAAATAGCAGCCGAACACCTTGGCGCCAAGTTCGTCCTGCGGAAAAATTCCCAAAAAAGGGGTGTGCTATAGACTTTGGGCGTGGGGCCGGCGAACTTCGTCCGCCTTCCTCGGAATGGGCTGAGACTTTGGCCACCCCTCCCCGCAACAAAAATAGGCCGCGGGCACAGCCGCCCCAAGAAAAGAGCAGCCGAACCCCTTGGCGCCAAGTTCGTGCTGCGGGAAAATGCCCAAAAAGGGGGTGGGCTATAGCCTTGGGGCATGGGGCCAGCGAACTTCGTCCGCCGGACTCGGAATGGGCGGAGACTTTTCCCACCCCTCCCCGCGCCAAAAATAGGCCGCGGGCACAGCCGTACCCAAAAAAGAGCAGCCGAACCCCTTGGCGCCAAGTTCGTCCTGCGGCAAAATGCCCAAAAAAGGGGTGTGCTATAGCCTTTGGGCGTGGGGCCGGCGAACTTCGTCCGCCTTCCTCGGAATGGGCCGAGACTTTGGCCACCCCCTCCCGGCAACAAAAATAGGCCGCGGGCACAGCCGTCCCAAGAAAAGAGCAGCCGAACCCTTTGGCGCCAAGTTCGTGCTGCGGGAAAATGCCCAAAAAGGGGGTGGGCTATAGCCTTGGGGCATGGGGCCAGCGAACTTCGTCCGCCGGACTCGGAATGGGCGGAGACTCTTCCCACCCCCTCCCCGCGCCAAAAATAGGCCGCGGGCACAGCCGAGCCCAAAAAAGAGCAGCCGAACCCCTTGGCGCCAAGTTCGTCCTGCGGCAAAATGCCCAAAATAGGGGTGTGCTATAGCCTTTGGGCGTGGGGCCGGCGAACTTCGTCTGCCTTCCTCGGAATGGGCCGAGACTTTGGCCACCCCCTCCCCGCGACAAAAATAGGCCGCGGTCACATCCACGCCCAAAAAAGAGCAGCTGAACCCCTTGGCGCCAAGTTCATCCTGCGGAAAAATGCCCAAAAAGGGGGTTGGCTATGGCCTTGGGGAGTGGAGCCGGCGCAGTTCATCCACCGGACTCGGAATGGGGCGAGACATTTCCCACCCCCTCCCCGCGCCATATATAGGCCGGGGGCACAGCTGCGCCCAAAAAAGAGCAGCCGAACCCCTTGGTGCCAAGCTCGTCCTGTGGCAAAATGCACAAAAAACGGGTGTGCTATAACCTTTGGGCGTCGGCCGGCAAAGTTCAGCCGCCTTACCCAGAATGGGCCGAGACTTTGCCCATCCCCGCCCCGCACCAAAAATAGGCCGCGGGCACAGCCGCGCCCAAAAAAGAGCAGCCGAACCCCTTGGCGCCAAGTTCTTCCTGCGGAAGAATGCCCAATTTAGGGGTGGGCTATAGCCTTGGGGCGTGGGGCCAGCGAACTTCGTCCGCCGGACTCATAATGGGCCGAGACATTGGCCACCCCCTCCCCGCGACAAAAATCGGCCGCGGGCACAGCCGCGCCCAAAAAAGAGCAGCCGAACACCTTGGCGCCAAGTTCGTCCAGTGGAAAAATTCCCAAAAAAGGGGTGTGCTATAGCCTTTGGGCGTGGGGCCGGCGCACTTCGTCCGCCTTCCTCAGAATGGGCCGAGACTTTGGCCACCCCCTCCATGCGACAAAAATAGGCCGCGGGCACAGCCGCGCCCAAAAAAGAGCAGCCGAACCCCTTGGCGCCAAGTTCGTCCTGCGGAAAAATGCGCAAAAAGGGGGTGGGCTATAGCCTTGGGGCGTGGGGCCGGCGTACTTCATCCGCCGGACTTAGAATGGGCTGAGACTTTGGCCACCGCCTCCCCGAGACAAAAATAGGCCGCGGGCACAGCCGCACCCAAAAAAGAGCAGCCGAACCCCTTGGCGCCAAGTTCGTCCTGCGGAAAAATGCGCAAAAAGGGGGTGGGCTATAGCCTTGGGGCGTGGGGCCGGCGTACTTCATCCACCGGACTTGGAATGGGCTGAGACTTTGGCCACCGCCTCCCCGAGACAAAAATAGGCCGCGGGCACAGCTGCGCCCAAAAAAGAGCAGCCGAACCCCTTGGCGCCAAGTTCGTCCTGCGGAAAAATGCCCAAAAAAGGGGTGTGCTATAGCCTTTGGGCGTGGGGCCGGCGAACTTCGTACACCTTCCTCGGAATGGGCCGAGACATTGGCCACCCGCTCCCTGCGACAAAAATAGGCCGCGGGCACAGCCGCGCCCAAAAAAGAGCAGCCGAACCCCTTGGCGCCAAGTTCGTCCTGCGGAAAAATGCCCAAAAAAGGGGTGTGCGATAGCCTTTGGGCGTCGGCCAGCAAAGTTCATCCGCCTTCCTCAGAATGGGCCGAGACTTTGCTCACCCCCGCCCCGCGCCAAAAATAGGCCGCGGCCACAGACGCGCCCAAAAAAGAGCAGCCGAACCTCTTGGTACGAAGTTCGTCTTCCGGAAAAATGCCCAAAAAGGGGCTGGGTATAGCCTTGGGGCGTGGGGCGGGCGAACTTCGTCCGCCGGACTCGGAATGGGCCGAGACTTTGCCCACCCCCTCCCCGCGACCAAAATAGGCTACGGGCACAGCCGCGCCCAAAAAAGAGTAGCCGAACCCCTTGGCGCCAAGTTCGTCTTGCGGAAAAATGCCCAAAAAGGGGGTGGGCTATAGCCTTGGGGCGTGAGGCCCGCGAACTTCATCCGCCGGACTCAGAATGGGCCGAGACATTGGCCACCGCCTCCCTGTGACAAAAGTAGGCCGCGGGCACAGCCGCGCCCAAAAAAGAGCAGCCGAACCCCTTGGCGCCAAGTTCGTCCTGCGGAAAAATGCCCAAAAAGGGGGTGGGCTATAGCCTTGGAGCGTGGGGCCAGCGAACTTCATCCGCCGGACTCAGAATGGGCCGAGACATTGGCCACCCCCTCCCTGCGACAAAAATAGGCTGCGGGCACAGCCGCTCCCAAAAAAGAGCAGCCGAACCCCTTGGTGCCAAGTTCGTCCTGCGGCAAAATGCCCAAAAAAGGGGTGTGCGATAGCCTTTGGGCGTCGGCCAGCAAAGTTCATCCGCCTTCCTCAGAATGGGCCGAGACTTTGCTCACCCCCGCCCCGCGCCAAAAATAGGCCGCGGCCACAGACGCGCCCAAAAAAGAGCAGCCGAACCTCTTGGTACGAAGTTCGTCTTCCGGAAAAATGCCCAAAAAGGGGCTGGGTATAGCCTTGGGGCGTGGGGCGGGCGAACTTCGTCCGCCGGACTCGGAATGGGCCGAGACTTTGCCCACCCCCTCCCCGCGACCAAAATAGGCTACGGGCACAGCCGCGCCCAAAAAAGAGTAGCCGAACCCCTTGGCGCCAAGTTCGTCTTGCGGAAAAATGCCCAAAAAGGGGGTGGGCTATAGCCTTGGGGCGTGAGGCCCGCGAACTTCATCCGCCGGACTCAGAATGGGCCGAGACATTGGCCACCGCCTCCCTGTGACAAAAGTAGGCCGCGGGCACAGCCTCGTCCAAAAAAGAGCAGCCGAACCCATTGGCGCCAAGTTCGTCCTGCGGAAAAATGCCCAAAAAAGGGGTGTGCTATAGCCTTGGGGCGTGGGGCTGCCGAAGTTCATCCGCCGGACTCGGAATGTGCCGAGAATTTGCCCACCCCATCACCACGACAAAAATAGGCCGCGGGCACAGCCGCGCCGAAAAAAGAGCAGCCGAAACCCTTGGCGCCAAGTTCGTCCTGCGGAAAAATGCCCAAAAAGGGGGTGGGCTATAGCCCTGGGGCGTGGGGCCCGTGAACTTCGTCCGCCGGACTTGGAATAGGCCGATACTATGGCCACACCCTCCCCGCGACAAAAGTAGGCCGCGGGCACAGCCGAACCCCTTGGTGCCAAGTTCGTCCTGCGGCAAAATGCCCAAAAAAGGGGTGTGCTATAGCCTTTGGGCGTGGGGCCGGCAAAGTTCCTCCTCCTTCCTCGGAATGGGCCGAGACTTTGCCCACCCCCTCCCCTCACCAAAAATAGGCCGCGGGCACAGGCGCGCCCAAAAAAGAGCAGCCGAACCCCTTGGCGTCAAGTTCATCCTGCGGAAAAATGCCCAAAAAGGGGGTGGGCTATAGCCCTGGGGCGTGGGGCCCGTGAACTTCGTCCGCCGGACTTGGAATAGGCCGATACTATGGCCACACCCTCCCCGCGACAAAAGTAGGCCGCGGGCACAGCCGAACCCCTTGGTGCCAAGTTCGTCCTGCGGCAAAATGCCCAAAAAAGGGGTGTGCTATAGCCTTTGGGCGTGGGGCCTGTAAAGTTCATCCGCCGTCCTCGGACTGGGCCGAGACTTTGCCCAACCTCTCCCCGCGCAAAAAATAGGCCGCGGGCACAGCCGCGCCCAAAAAAGAGCAGCCGAACCCCTTGGCGTCAAGTTCATCCTGCGGAAAAAATGCCCGAAAAGGGGGTGGGCTATAGCCTTGGGGCGTGGGGCCCGCGAACTTCGTCCGCCGGACTCAGAATGGGCCGAGACATTGGCCACCCCCTCCCTGCGACAAAAGTAGGCCGCTGGCACAGCCGCGCCCAAAAAAGAGCAGCCGAACCCCTTGGCGCCAAGTTCGTCCTGCGGCAAAATGCCCAAAAAAGGGGTGTGCTATAGCCTTTGGGCGTGGGGCCGGCAAAGTTCCTCCTCCTTCCTCGGAATGGGCCGAGACTTTGCCCACCCCCTCCCCTCACCAAAAATAGGCCGCGGGCACAGGCGCGCCCAAAAAAGAGCAGCCGAACCCCTTGGCTCCAAGTTCATCCTGCGGAAAAATGTCCAAAAAGGGGGTGGGCTTGAGCCTTGGGGCGTGGGGCTGGCGAACTTCATCCGCCTTCCTCGGAATGGGCCGAGACTTTGGCCACCCCCTCCCCCTGACAAAAATTGGCCGCGGGCACAGCCGCGCCCAAAAAAGAGCAGCCGAACCCTTGGCGCCAAGTTCGTCCTGCGGAAAAATGCCCAAAAAAGGGGTGTGCTATAGCCTTTGGGCGTGGGGCCGGCAAAGTTCATCCGCCTTCCTCGGAATGAGCCGAGACTTTGCCCGCCCCCTCCCCGCGCCAAAAATTGGCCGAGGGCACAGCCGCGCCCAAAAAAGAGCGGCCGAAACCCTTGGCGCCAAGTTCGTCCTGCGGAAAAATGCCCAAAAAGGGGGTGGGCTATAACCCTGGGGCATGGGGCTGGCGAACTTCGTCCGTTGGACTCGGAATAGGCTGAGACTTTGAACACCCCCTCCCCGCGACAAAAATAGGCCGCGGGCACAGCCGCGCCCAAAAAAGAGCAGTCGAACCCCTTGGTGCCATGTTCGTCCCACGGAAAAATGCCCAAAAAGGGGTGGGCTATAGCCTTGGGGCGTGGGGCTGGCGAACTTCATCCGCCTTCAACAGAATGGGCCGAGACATTGCCCACCCCCTCACCGCGACAAAAATAGGCCGCGGGCACAGCCGCGAACAAAAAATCGCAGCCGAACCCCTTGGCGCCTCGTTCGTCCTCCGGAAAAATGCCCAAAAAGGGGGTGGGCTATAGCCTAGGGGCGTGGGGCTGGCGAACCCTCCCCGCGACAAAAATAGGCCGTGGGCACAGCGGCACCCAAAAAAGAGCAGCCGAACCCCTTGGCGCCAAGTACGTCCTGCAGAAAAATGCCCAAAAAAGGGGTGGGCTATAGCCTTGGGGCGTGGGGCTGCCGAAGTTCGTCCGCCGGAATCGGAATGGGCCGAGACTTTGCCCACCCCCTCCCCACGACAAAAAGAGGCCGCGGGCACAGCCACGCCCAAAAAAGAGCAGCCGAACCCCTTGGCGCCAAGTTCGTCCTGCGGAAAAATGCGCAAAAAGGGGGTGGGCTATAGCCTTGGGGCGTGGGGCCGGCGTACTTCATCCGCCGGACTTGGAATGGGCTGAGACTTTGGCCACCGCCTCCCCGAGACAAAAATAGGCCGCGGGCACAGCCGTGCCCAAAAAAGAGCAGCCGAACCCCTTGGCGCCAAGTTCGTCCTGCGGAAAAATGCGCAAAAAGGGGGTGGGCTATAGCCTTGGGGCGTGGGGCCGGCGTACTTCATCCACCGGACTTGGAATGGGCTGAGACTTTGGCCACCGCCTCCCCGAGACAAAAATAGGCCGCGGGCACAGCTGCGCCCAATAAAGAGCAGCCGAACCCCTTGGCGCCAAGTTCGTCCTGCGGAAAAATGCCCAAAAAAGGGGTGTGCTATAGCCTTTGGGCGTGGGGCCGGCGAACTTCGTACACCTTCCTCGGAATGGGCCGAGACATTGGCCACCCGCTCCCTGCAACAAAAATAGGCCGCGGGCACAGCCGCGCCCAAAAAAGAGCAGCCGTACCCCTTGGCGCCAAGTTCGTCCTGCGGAAAAATGCCCAAAAAGGGGGTGGGCTATAGCCTTGGAGCGTGGGGCCAGCGAACTTCATCCGCCGGACTCAGAATGGGCCGAGACATTGGCCACCCCCTCCCTGCGACAAAAATAGGCTGCGGGCACAGCCGCTCCCAAAAAAGAGCAGCCGAACCCCTTGGTGCCAAGTTCGTCCTGCGGCAAAATGCCCAAAAAAGGGGTGTGCGATAGCCTTTGGGCGTCGGCCAGCAAAGTTCATCCGCCTTCCTCAGAATGGGCCGAGACTTTGCTCACCCCCGCCCCGCGCCAAAAATAGGCCGCGGCCACAGACGCGCCCAAAAAAGAGCAGCCGAACCTCTTGGTACGAAGTTCGTCTTCCGGAAAAATGCCCAAAAAGGGGCTGGGTATAGCCTTGGGGCGTGGGGCGGGCGAACTTCGTCCGCCGGACTCGGAATGGGCCGAGACTTTGCCCACCCCCTCCCCGCGACCAAAATAGGCTACGGGCACAGCCGCGCCCAAAAAAGAGTAGCCGAACCCCTTGGCGCCAAGTTCGTCTTGCGGAAAAATGCCCAAAAAGGGGGTGGGCTATAGCCTTGGGGCGTGGGGCCCGCGAACTTCATCCGCCGGACTCAGAATGGGCCGAGACATTGGCCACCGCCTCCCTGTGACAAAAGTAGGCCGCGGGCACAGCCTCGTCCAAAAAAGAGCAGCCGAACCCATTGGCGCCAAGTTCGTCCTGCGGAAAAATGCCCAAAAAAGGGGTGTGCTATAGCCTTGGGGCGTGGGGCTGCCGAAGTTCATCCGCCGGACTCGGAATGTGCCGAGAATTTGCCCACCCCATCACCACGACAAAAATAGGCCGCGGGCACAGCCGCGCCGAAAAAAGAGCAGCCGAAACCCTTGGCGCCAAGTTCGTCCTGCGGAAAAATGCCCAAAAAGGGGGTGGGCTATAGCCCTGGGGCGTGGGGCCCGTGAACTTCGTCCGCCGGACTTGGAATAGGCCGATACTATGGCCACACCCTCCCCGCGACAAAAGTAGGCCGCGGGCACAGCCGAACCCCTTGGTGCCAAGTTCGTCCTGCGGCAAAATGCCCAAAAAAGGGGTGTGCTATAGCCTTTGGGCGTGGGGCCTGTAAAGTTCATCCGCCGTCCTCGGACTGGGCCGAGACTTTGCCCAACCTCTCCCCGCGCAAAAAATAGGCCGCGGGCACAGCCGCGCCCAAAAAAGAGCAGCCGAACCCCTTGGCGTCAAGTTCATCCTGCGGAAAAAATGCCCGAAAAGGGGGTGGGCTATAGCCTTGGGGCGTGGGGCCCGCGAACTTCGTCCGCCGGACTCAGAATGGGCCGAGACATTGGCCACCCCCTCCCTGCGACAAAAGTAGGCCGCTGGCACAGCCGCGCCCAAAAAAGAGCAGCCGAACCCCTTGGCGCCAAGTTCGTCCTGCGGCAAAATGCCCAAAAAAGGGGTGTGCTATAGCCTTTGGGCGTGGGGCCGGCAAAGTTCCTCCTCCTTCCTCGGAATGGGCCGAGACTTTGCCCACCCCCTCCCCTCACCAAAAATAGGCCGCGGGCACAGCCGCGCCCAAAAAAGAGCAGCCGAACCCCTTGGCTCCAAGTTCATCCTGCGGAAAAATGTCCAAAAAGGGGGTGGGCTTGAGCCTTGGGGCGTGGGGCTGGCGAACTTCATCCGCCTTCCTCGGAATGGGCCGAGACTTTGGCCACCCCCTCCCCCTGACAAAAATTGGCCGCGGGCACAGCCGCGCCCAAAAAAGAGCAGCCGAACCCTTGGCGCCAAGTTCGTCCTGCGGAAAAATGCCCAAAAAAGGGGTGTGCTATAGCCTTTGGGCGTGGGGCCGGCAAAGTTCATCCGCCTTCCTCGGAATGAGCCGAGACTTTGCCCGCCCCCTCCCCGCGCCAAAAATTGGCCGAGGGCACAGCCGCGCCCAAAAAAGAGCGGCCGAAACCCTTGGCGCCAAGTTCGTCCTGCGGAAAAATGCCCAAAAAGGGGGTGGGCTATAACCCTGGGGCATGGGGCTGGCGAACTTCGTCCGTCGGACTCGGAATAGGCTGAGACTTTGAACACCCCCTCCCCGCGACAAAAATAGGCCGCGGGCACAGCCGCGCCCAAAAAAGAGCAGTCGAACCCCTTGGTGCCATGTTCGTCCCACGGAAAAATGCCCAAAAAGGGGTGGGCTATAGCCTTGGGGCGTGGGGCTGGCGAACTTCATCCGCCTTCAACAGAATGGGCCGAGACATTGCCCACCCCCTCACCGCGACAAAAATAGGCCGCGGGCACAGCCGCGAACAAAAAATCGCAGCCGAACCCCTTGGCGCCTCGTTCGTCCTCCGGAAAAATGCCCAAAAAGGGGGTGGGCTATAGCCTAGGGGCGTGGGGCTGGCGAACCCTCCCCGCGACAAAAATAGGCCGTGGGCACAGCGGCACCCAAAAAAGAGCAGCCGAACCCCTTGGCGCCAAGTACGTCCTGCAGAAAAATGCCCAAAAAAGGGGTGGGCTATAGCCTTGGGGCGTGGGGCTGCCGAAGTTCGTCCGCCGGAATCGGAATGGGCCGAGACTTTGCCCACCCCCTCCCCACGACAAAAAGAGGCCGCGGGCACAGCCACGCCCAAAAAAGAGCAGCCGAACCCCTTGGCGACAAGTTCGTCCTGCAGAAAAATGTCCAAAAAAGGGGTGGGCTATAGCCTTCGGGCGTGGGGCTTGCGAACTTCGTCCGCCGGACTCGGAATGAGCCGAGACTTTGCCCACCCCCTCCCCACGACAAAAATAGGCCGTGGGCACAGCCGCGCCAAAAAAAGAGCATCCGAAACCCTTGGCGCCAGGTTCGTCCTCTGGAAAAATGCCCAAAAAGGGGGTGGGCTATAGCCTTGGGGCGTGGGGCTGGCGAACTTCGTCCGCCTTCCTCGGAATAGGCCGAGAGTTTGCCCACCCCCTCCCCACGACAAAAATAGGCCACGGGCACAGCCGCGCCCAAAAAAGAGCAGCCGAACCCCTTGGCGCCAAGTTCGTCCTGCGGAAAAATGCCCAAAAAAGGGGTGGGCTATAGCCTTGGGGCGTTGGGCTGGCGAACTTCGTCCGCCGGACTCGGAATGGGCCGGGACTTTGCCCACCCCCTCCCCACGCCAAAAATAGGCCACGGACACAGCCGTGCACAAAAAAGAGCAGTCGAACCCCTTGGCGCCAAGTTCATCCTGCGGAAAAATTCCCAAAAAAGGGGTGTGCTATAGCATTGGGGCGTGGGGCTGCTGAAGTTCATCCGCCGGACTCGGAAAGGGCCGAGACTTTGCCCACCACCTCCCCACGATGAAAATAGGCCGCGGGCACAGCCGCGAGCAAAAAAGAGCAGTCGAACCCCTTGGCGCCAAGTTCGTCCTGCGGAAAAATGCCCAAAAAAGGGGTGTGCTATAGCCTTGGGGCGTGGGGCTGCCGAAGTTCGTCCGCCGGACTCGGAATGTGCAGAGACTTTTCCCACCTCATCCCCGTTACAAAAATAGGCTGCGGGCACAGCCGCGCCCAAAAAAGAGCTGCCGAACCCCTTGGCGCCAAGTTCGTCCTGCGGAAAAATGCCCAAAAAAGGGGTGGGCTCAAGCCTTAGGGCGTGGGGCTGGCGAACTTCGTCCGCCGGACTCGGAATGGGCCGAGACCTTGCCCACCCCCTCCCCGCGAAAAAAATAGGCAGCTGGCACAGCCGCGCCCAAAAAAGAGCAGCCGAACCCCTCGGCACCAAGTTCGTCCTGCGGAAAAATGCCCAAAAAAGGGGTGGGCTATAGGCTTAGGGCGTGGGGCTGGCGAACTTCGTCCGCCGGACTCGGAATGGGCCGAGCCTCTGCCCACACCCTCCCCACGACAAAAATAGGCCGCGGGCACAGCCGCGCCCATAAAAGAGCACCTGAAGGCCTTGGAGCCAAGTTCGTCCTGCGGAAAAATGCCCAAAAACGGGGTGGGCTATAGCGTTGGGGCGTGGGGCGGGCGGACTTCGTCCGCCGGACTCGGAATGGGCCAAGACATTTCCCACCCTCTCCCTGCGACAAAAATAGGCCGCGGGCACAGCCGCGCCCAAAAAAAAGCAGCCGAACCCCGTGGCGCCAAGTTCGTCCTGCAGAAAAATGCCCAAAAAAGGGGTGGGCTATAGCCTTTGGGCGTGGGGCTGGCGAACTTCGTCCGCCGGACTCAGAATGGGCCGAGCCTCTGCCCACACCCTCCCCGTGACAAAAATAGGCCGCGGGCACAGCCGCGCCCAAAAAAGAGAACCCGAAGGCCTTGGCGCCAAGTTCGTCCTGCGGAAAAATGCCCAAAAAGGGGGTGGGCTATAGCGTTGGGGCGTGGGGCGGGCGGACTTCGTCCGCCGGACTCGGAATGGGCCGAGACATTGCCCACTCCCTCCCCACGAAAAAAATAGACCGCTGGCACAGCCGCGCCCAAAAAAGAGCAGCCGCACCCCTTGGCACCAAGTTAGTCCTGTGGAAAGATACCCAAAAAAGGGGTGGGCTATTGCCTTAGGGCGTGGGGCTGGCGAACTTCGTCCGCCGGACTCGGAATGGGTCGAGCCTTTGCCCACACCCTCCCCGCGACAAAAATAGACCGTGGGCACAGTCGCGCCCACAAAAGAGCACCTGAAGGCCTTGGCGCCAAGTCGTCCTGCGGAAAAATGCCCAAAAAGGGGATGGGCTATAGCCTAGGGGCGTGGGGCCGGCGCACTTCGTCCGCCGGACTCGGAATGGGCCGAGACTTTTCCCAACCCCTCCCCGTGACAAAAATAGGCCGCGGGCACAGCCGCGCCGAAAAAAGAGCTGCCGAACCCCTTGGCGCCAACTTCGTCCAGCATAAAAATGCCCAAAAAGGGGGTGGGCTATGGCCTTGCGGCGTGGGGCTGGCGAACTTCGTCCGCCGAAATCGGAATGGGCCGAGACCTTGCCCACCCCTCCCCGCGACAAAAAAAGGCCGCGGGCACAGCCGCGCCCAAAAAAGAGCAGCCAAACCCCTTGGCGCCAAGTTCGTCCTACGGAAAAATGCCGAAAAAAGGGGTGGGCTATAGCCTTGGCGCGTGGGGCTGGCGAACTGCGTCTGTCGGACTCGGAATGGGCCGAGAGTTTGCCCGCCCCATCCCCGCGACAAAAATAGGCCCGGGCGCAGCCGCGCCCAAAAAAGAGCAGCCGAACCCCTTGGCGCCAAGTTCGTCCTGCGGAAAAAATGCCCAAAAAGGCGGTGTGCTATAGCCCTTGGGCGTGGGGCCGGCGCACTTCGTCCGCCTTCCTCGGAATGGGCCGAGACATTGCCCACCGCCTCCCCGCGACAAAAATAGGCCGCGGGCACAGCCGAGCCCAAAAAAGAGCAGCCGAACCCCTAGGCGCCAAGTTTGTCCTGCGGAAAAATGCGCAAAAAGGGGGCGGGCTATAGCCTTGGGGCGTGGAGCCGGCGCACTTCGTCCGCCTTCCTCGGAATGGGCCGAGACTTTCACCACCCGCTCCCCATGACAAAAATAGGCCACGGGCACAGCCGCGCCCAAAAAAGAGCAGCCGAACCCCTTGGCGCCAAGTTCGTCCTGCGGCAAAATGCCGAAAAAATGGGTGTGCTATAGCCTTTGGGCGTGGGGCCGGCAAAGTTCGTCCGCCTTCCTCGGAATGGGCCGAGACTTTGCCCACCCCCTCCGTGTTCGAAAAATAGGCCGCGGGTACAGGCGCGCCCAAAAAAGAGCAGCCGAACCCCTTGACGCCAAGTTCGTCCTGCGGCAAAATGCCCAAAAAACGGGTGTGCTATAGCCTTTGGGCGTGGGGCTGGCGAACTTTGTCCGCCGGACTCAGAATGGACCGAGACTTTGCCCACCCCCTCCCCGCGACAAATATAGGCCGCGGGCACAGCCGCACCCAAAAAAGAGCTGCCGAATCCCATGGCGCCAAGTTCGTCCTGCGGCAAAATGCCGAAAAAATGGGTGTGCTATAGCCTTTGGGCGTGGGGCCGGCAAAGTTCGTCCGCCTTCCTCGGAATGGGCCGAGACTTTGCCCACCCCCTCCGCGTTCGAAAAATAGGCCGCGGGTACAGGCGCGCCCAAAAAAGAGCAGCCGAACCCCTTGACGCCAAGTTCGTCCTGCGGCAAAATGCCCAAAAAATGGGTGTGCTATAGCCTTTGGCCGTGGGGCTGGCGAACTTCGTCCGCCGGACTCAGAATGGACCGAGACTTTGCCCACCCCCTCCCCGCGATAAAAATAGGCCGCGGGCACCGCCGCGCCCACAAAAGAGCAGCCGAACCCCTTGGCACCAAGTTCGTCCGGCGGAAAAAATGCCCAAAAAGGGGGTGTGCTATAGCCTTTGGGCGTGGGGCCGGCGCACTTCGTCCGCCTTCCTCGGAATGGGCCGAGACATTGCCCACCGCCTCCCCGCGACAAAAATAGGCCGCGGGAACAGCCGCAAACTAAAACGAGCAGCCGAACCCCTAGGCGCCAAGTTCGTCCTGCGGCAAAATGCCCAAAAAATGGCTGCGCTATAGCCTTTGGGCATGGGGCCGGCAAAGTTCGTCCGCCTTCCTCGGAATGGGCCGAGACTTTGGCCACCCTCTCCCCGCGCCAAAAATAGGCCGCGGGCAAAGCCGCACCCAAAAAAGAGCAGCCGAATACCCTTGGCGCCAAGTTCATCTTGAGAAAAAATGCGCAAAAAAGGGGTGGGCTATAGCCCTTGGGCGTTGGGCCGGCAAAGTTCTTCCGCCTTCCTCGGAATGGGCCGAGACTTTGCCCACCCCTCCTCGCGACAAAAATAGGCCGCGGCCACAGCCACGCCCAAAAAAGAGCAGCCGAACCCCTTGGCGCCAAGTTCGTCCTGCGGAAAAATGACCAAAAGGGGGGTGGGCTACAGCCTTGGGGCGTGGGGCTGGCGAACTTCGTCCGCTTGACTCGGAATGGGCCGAGACTTTTCCCACCCCCTCCCCACAACAAAAATAGGCCGCGGGCACAGCCGCGCCCAAAAAAGAGCAGCCGAACCCCTTGGCGCCGAGTTCGTCCTACGGAAAAATGCCCAAACACAGGGGTGGGCTACAGCCTTGGGGCGTGGGGCGGGCGAACCTCGTCTGCCGGACTCAGAATGGGCCGAGACTTGGCCCACCCCCTCCCCGTGTCAAAAATAGGCCGCGGGATCAGCCCCGCCCAAAAAAGAGCAGTTGAACCCCTTGGCGCCAAGTTCGTCCTGCGGAAAAATGCCCAAAAAGGGGTGGGCTATAGCCTTGGGGCGTGGGGCTGGCCTTGGGGCGTGGGGCCGGTGCACTTCGTCCGCCGGACTCGGAATGGGCCGAGACTTTTCCCACCCCGTCCCCCCGACAAAAATAGGCCGCGGGCACAGCCGCGCCCAAAAAAGAGCAGCCGAACCCCTTGGCGCCAAGTTCGTCCTGCGGAAAAATGCCCAAAAAAGGGGTGGGCTGTAGCCTTTGGGCGTGCGGCTGGCGAACTTCGTCCGCCTTCCTCGGAAAGGGCCGAGACTTTGCCCACCCCCGCCCCGCACTAAAAATAAGCTGCGGGCACAGCCGCGCCCAAAAAAGAGCAGCCAAACCACTTGGCGCCAAGTTCGTCCTGCGGAAAAATGCCCAAAAAAGGGGTGGGCTATAGCCTTGGGGCGTGGGGCTGGCGAACTTCGTCCGCCGAACTCGGAATGGGCTGAGACTTTGTCCACCCCCTTCTTGCGACAAAAATATGCCGCGGGCACAACCGTGCCCAAAAAAGAGCGGCCAAACCCCTTGGCGCCAAGTTCGTCCTGCGGAAAAATGCCCAAAAAGGGGGTGGGGTATAGCCTTGGGGCGTGGGGCGGGCGAACTTTGTCCGCTGGACTCGGAATGGGCCATGACTTTGCCCACCCCCTCCCCACGACCAAAATTGGGCGCGGGCAAAGCCGCTCCCAAAAAAGAGCAGCCGAACCCCATTGCGCCAAGTTCGTCCGGCAGAAAAATGCCCAAAAAATGGGTGTGCTATAGCCTTGGGGCGTGGGGCTGCCGAAGTTCGTACGTCGGACTCGGAATGGGCCGAGACGTTTACCACCCCCTCACCGCGACAAAAATAGGCCATGGGCCCAGCCGCGCCCAAAAAAGAGCAGGTGGACCTCTTGGTGCCAAGTTCGACCTGCGGAAAAATCCCCAAAAAAAGGGTGGGCTATAGCCTTGGGGCGTGGGGCTGGCGAACTTCGTCCGCCTTCCTCGGAATGGGCCGAGAATTTGCCCACCCCCTCCCCGCAATAAAAATTGGCCGCGGGCACAGCCGCGCGCAAAAAAGATCAGCCGAACCCCTTGGCGCCAAGTTCGTCCTGCGGAAAAATGCCCAAAAAAGGGGTGGGCTATAGCCTTGGGGCGTGGGGCTGGCGAACTTCGTCCGCCGGACTCGGAATGGGCTGAGACTTTGTCCACCCCCTTCTTGCGACAAAAATAGGCCGCGGGCACAACCGTGCCCAAAAAAGAGCGGCCAAACCCCTTGGCGCCAAGTTCGTCCTGCGGAAAAATGCCCAAAAAGGGGGTGGGGTATAGCCTTGGGGCGTGGGGCGGGCGAACTTTGTCCGCTGGACTCGTAATGGGCCATGACTTTGCCCACCCCCTCCCCACGACCAAAATTGGGCGCGGGCAAAGCCGCTCCCAAAAAAGAGCAGCCGAACCCCTTGGCGCCAAGTTCGTCCTGCGGAAAAATGCCCAAAAAAGGGGTGGGCTGTAGCCTTTGGGCGTGCGGCTGGCGAACTTCGTCCGCCTTCCTCGGAAAGGGCCGAGACTTTGCCCACCCCCGCCCCGCACTAAAAATAAGCTGCGGGCACAGCCGCGCCCAAAAAAGAGCAGCCAAACCACTTGGCGCCAAGTTCGTCCTGCGGAAAAATGCCCAAAAAAGGGGTGGGCTATAGCCTTGGGGCGTGGGGCTGGCGAACTTCGTCCGCCGAACTCGGAATGGGCTGAGACTTTGTCCACCCCCTTCTTGCGACAAAAATATGCCGCGGGCACAACCGTGCCCAAAAAAGAGCGGCCAAACCCCTTGGCGCCAAGTTCGTCCTGCGGAAAAATGCCCAAAAAGGGGGTGGGGTATAGCCTTGGGGCGTGGGGCGGGCGAACTTTGTCCGCTGGACTCGGAATGGGCCATGACTTTGCCCACCCCCTCCCCACGACCAAAATTGGGCGCGGGCAAAGCCGCTCCCAAAAAAGAGCAGCCGAACCCCATTGCGCCAAGTTCGTCCGGCAGAAAAATGCCCAAAAAATGGGTGTGCTATAGCCTTGGGGCGTGGGGCTGCCGAAGTTCGTACGTCGGACTCGGAATGGGCCGAGACGTTTACCACCCCCTCACCGCGACAAAAATAGGCCATGGGCCCAGCCGCGCCCAAAAAAGAGCAGGTGGACCTCTTGGTGCCAAGTTCGACCTGCGGAAAAATCCCCAAAAAAAGGGTGGGCTATAGCCTTGGGGCGTGGGGCTGGCGAACTTCGTCCGCCTTCCTCGGAATGGGCCGAGAATTTGCCCACCCCCTCCCCGCAATAAAAATTGGCCGCGGGCACAGCCGCGCGCAAAAAAGATCAGCCGAACCCCTTGGCGCCAAGTTCGTCCTGCGGAAAAATGCCCAAAAAAGGGGTGGGCTATAGCCTTGGGGCGTGGGGCTGGCGAACTTCGTCCGCCGGACTCGGAATGGGCTGAGACTTTGTCCACCCCCTTCTTGCGACAAAAATAGGCCGCGGGCACAACCGTGCCCAAAAAAGAGCGGCCAAACCCCTTGGCGCCAAGTTCGTCCTGCGGAAAAATGCCCAAAAAGGGGGTGGGGTATAGCCTTGGGGCGTGGGGCGGGCGAACTTTGTCCGCTGGACTCGGAATGGGCCATGACTTTGCCCACCCCCTCCCCACGACCAAAATTGGGCGCGGGCAAAGCCGCTCCCAAAAAAGAGCAGCCGAACCCCATTGCGCCAAGTTCGTCCGGCAGAAAAATGCCCAAAAAATGGGTGTGCTATAGCCTTGGGGCGTGGGGCTGCCGAAGTTCGTACGTCGGACTCGGAATGGGCCGAGACGTTTACCACCCCCCTCACCGCGACAAAAATAGGCCATGGGCCCAGCCGCGTCCAAAAAAGAGCAGGTGGACCCCTTGGTGCCAAGTTCGACCTGCGGAAAAATCCCCAAAAAAAGGGTGGGCTATAGCCTTGGGGCGTGGGGCTGGCGAACTTCGTCCGCCTTCCTCGGAATGGGCCGAGAATTTGCCCACCCCCTCCCCGCAATAAAAATTGGCCGCGGGCACAGCCGCGCGCAAAAAAGAGCAGCCGAACCCCTTGGCGCCAAGTTCGTCCTGCGGAAAAATGCCCAAAAAAGGGGTGGGCTATAGCCTTGGGGCGTGGGGCTGGCGAAGTTCGTCCGCCGGACTCGGAATGGGCCGAGACTTTCCCCACCCCCTCCCCACGACAAAAATAGGCCGCGGGCACAACCGTACCCAAAAAAGAGCAGCCGAACCCCTTGGCGCCATGTTCGTCCTCGGGAAAAATGCCCAAAAAATGGGTGGGGTATAGCCTTGGGGCGTGGGGCGGGCGAACTTTGTCCGCTGGACTCGGAATGGGCCATGACTTTGCCCACCCCCTCCCCACGACCAAAATTGGGCGCTGGCAAAGCCGCTCCCAAAAAAGAGCAGCCGAACCCCATTGCGCCAAGTTCGTCCGGCAGAAAAATGCCCAAAAAATGGGTGTGCTATAGCCTTGGGGCGTGGGGCTGCCGAAGTTCGTACGTCGGACTCGGAATGGGCCGAGACGTTTACCACCCCCTCACCGCGACAAAAATAGGCCATGGGCCCAGCCGCGTCCAAAAAAGAGCAGGTGGACCCCTTGGTGCCAAGTTCGACCTGCGGAAAAATCCCCAAAAAAAGGGTGGGCTATAGCCTTGGGGCGTGGGGCTGGCGAACTTCGTCCGCCTTCATCGGAATGGGCCGAGAATTTGCCCACCCCCTCCCCGCGATAAAAATTGGCCGCGGGCACAGCCGCGCGCAAAAAAGAGCAGCCGAACCCCTTGGCGCCAAGTTCGTCCTGCGGAAAAATGCCCAAAAAAGGGGTGGGCTATAGCCTTGGGGCGTGGGGCTGGCGAAGTTCGTCCGCCGGACTCGGAATGGGCCGAGACTTTCCCCACCCCCTCCCCACGACAAAAATAGGCCGCGGGCACAATCGTGCCCAAAAAAGAGCAGCCGAACCCCTTGGCGCCATGTTCGTCCTCGGGAAAAATGCCCAAAAAATGGGTGGGGTATAGCCTTGGGGCGTGGGGCGGGCGAACTTTGTCCGCTGGACTCGGAATGGGCCATGACTTTGCCCACCCCCTCCCCACGACCAAAATTGGGCGCGGGCAAAGCCGCTCCCAAAAAAGAGCAGCCGAACCCCATTGCGCCAAGTTCGTCCGGCAGAAAAATGCCCAAAAAATGGGTGTGCTATAGCCTTGGGGCGTGGGGCTGCCGAAGTTCGTACGTCGGACTCGGAATGGGCCGAGACGTTTACCACCCCCTCACCGCGACAAAAATAGGCCATGGGCCCAGCCGCGTCCAAAAAAGAGCAGGTGGACCCCTTGGTGCCAAGTTCGACCTGCGGAAAAATCCCCAAAAAAAGGGTGGGCTATAGCCTTGGGGCGTGGGGCTGGCGAACTTCGTCCGCCTACATCGGAATGGGCCGAGAATTTGCCCACCCCCTCCCCGCGATAAAAATTGGCCGCGGGCACAGCCGCGCGCAAAAAAGAGCAGCCGAACCCCTTGGCGCCAAGTTCGTCCTGCGGAAAAATGCCCAAAAAAGGGGTGGGCTATAGCCTTGGGGCGTGGGGCTGGCGAAGTTCGTCCGCCGGACTCGGAATGGGCCGAGACTTTCCCCACCCCCTCCCCACGACAAAAATAGGCCGCGGGCACAACCGTGCCCAAAAAAGAGCAGCCGAACCCCTTGGCGCCATGTTCGTCCTCGGGAAAAATGCCCAAAAAATGGGTGGGGTATAGCCTTGGGGCGTGGGGCGGGCGAACTTTGTCCGCTGGACTCGGAATGGGCCATGACTTTGCCCACCCCCTCCCCACGACCAAAATTGGGCGCGGGCAAAGCCGCTCCCAAAAAAGAGCAGCCGAACCCCATTGCGCCAAGTTCGTCCGGCAGAAAAATGCCCAAAAAATGGGTGTGCTATAGCCTTGGGGCGTGGGGCTGCCGAAGTTCGTACGTCGGACTCGGAATGGGCCGAGACGTTTACCACCCCCTCACCGCGACAAAAATAGGCCATGGGCCCAGCCGCGTCCAAAAAAGAGCAGGTGGACCCCTTGGTGCCAAGTTCGACCTGCGGAAAAATCCCCAAAAAAAGGGTGGGCTATAGCCTTGGGGCGTGGGGCTGGCGAACTTCGTCCGCCTTCATCGGAATGGGCCGAGAATTTGCCCACCCCCTCCCCGCGATAAAAATTGGCCGCGGGCACAGCCGCGCGCAAAAAAGAGCAGCCGAACCCCTTGGCGCCAAGTTCGTCCTGCGGAAAAATGCCCAAAAAAGGGGTGGGCTATAGCCTTGGGGCGTGGGGCTGGCGAAGTTCGTCCGCCGGACTCGGAATGGGCCGAGACTTTCCCCACCCCCTCCCCACGACAAAAATAGGCCGCGGGCACAACCGTACCCAAAAAAGAGCAGCCGAACCCCTTGGCGCCATGTTCGTCCTCGGGAAAAATGCCCAAAAAATGGGTGGGGTATAGCCTTGGGGCGTGGGGCGGGCGAACTTTGTCCGCTGGACTCGGAATGGGCCATGACTTTGCCCACCCCCTCCCCACGACCAAAATTGGGCGCGGGCAAAGCCGCTCCCAAAAAAGAGCAGCCGAACCCCATTGCGCCAAGTTCGTCCGGCAGAAAAATGCCCAAAAAATGGGTGTGCTATAGCCTTGGGGCGTGGGGCTGCCGAAGTTCGTACGTCGGACTCGGAATGGGCCGAGACGTTTACCACCCCCTCACCGCGACAAAAATAGGCCATGGGCCCAGCCGCGTCCAAAAAAGAGCAGGTGGACCCCTTGGTGCCAAGTTCGACCTGCGGAAAAATCCCCAAAAAAAGGGTGGGCTATAGCCTTGGGGCGTGGGGCTGGCGAACTTCGTCCGCCTTCATCGGAATGGGCCGAGAATTTGCCCACCCCCTCCCCGCGATAAAAATTGGCCGCGGGCACAGCCGCGCGCAAAAAAGAGCAGCCGAACCCCTTGGCGCCAAGTTCGTCCTGCGGAAAAATGCCCAAAAAAGGGGTGGGCTATAGCCTTGGGGCGTGGGGCTGGCGAAGTTCGTCCGCCGGACTCGGAATGGGCCGAGACTTTCCCCACCCCCTCCCCATGACAAAAATAGGCCGCGGGCACAACCGTGCCCAAAAAAGAGCAGCCGAACCCCTTGGCGCCATGTTCGTCCTCGGGAAAAATGCCCAAAAAATGGGTGGGGTATAGCCTTGGGGCGTGGGGCTGGCGAACTTCGTCCGCCTTCATCGGAATGGGCCGAGAATTTGCCCACCCCCTCCCCGCGATAAAAATTGGCCGCGGGCACAGCCGCGCGCAAAAAAGAGCAGCCGAACCCCTTGGCGCCAACTTCGTCCTGCGGAAAAATGCCCAAAAAAGGGGTGGGCTATAGCCTTGGGGCGTGTGGCTGGCGAACATCGTCCGCCGGACTCGGAATGGGCCGAGACTTTCCCCACCCACTCTCCACGACAAAAAGAGGCCGTGGGCACAGCCGCACCCAAAAAAGAGCAGCCAAACCCCTTGGCGCCAAGTTCGTCCTGCGGAAAAATGCCAGAAAAGGGGGTGGGCTATAGCCTTGGGGCGTGGGGCTGGCGAACATCGTCCGCCGGACTCGGAATGGGCCGAGACTTTCCCCACCCCCTCCCCACGACAAAAATAGGCTGCGGGCACAGCCGCGCCCAAAAAAGAGCAGCCGAACCCCTTGGCGCCAAGTTCGTCTTGCGGAAAAATGCCCAAAAAAGGAGTGTGCTATAGCCTTTGGGTGTGGGTTATAGCGAACTTCGTCCGCCTTCCTCGGAATGGGCTGAGACTTTGCCCACCCCCTCCCCGCGACAAAAATAGGCCGCGGGCACAGTCGCGCCGAAATAAGAGCAGCCGAACCCCTTGGCGCCAAGTTTCTCCTGCGGAAAAATGCCCAAAAAGTGGGTGGGTTATAGCCTTGGGGCGTGGGGCCGGCGAACTTCGTCCGCCGGACTAGGAATGGGCTGAGACTTTTCCCACCCCCTCCCCATGGCAAAAATAGGCCGCGGGAAAAGCCGCACCCAAATAAGAGCAGCCGAACCCCTTGGCGCCAAGTTCGTCCTGCGGAAAAATGCCCAAAAAAGGGGTGTGCTATAGCCTTGAGGCGTGGGGCCGGCAAAGTTCATCCGCCTTCCACAGAATGGGCCCAGACTTTGCCCACCCACTGCCCGCTCCAAACATCGGCCGCGGGCACGGCCGCGCCCAAAAAAGAGCAGCGGAATCCCTTGGCGCCAAGTTCGTCCGGTGGAAAAATGCCCAAAAAAGGGGTGGGCTGTAGCCTTGGGGCGTGGGGCTGGCGAACTTCGTCCTCCTTCCTTAGAATGGGCCGAGACTTTGGCCACCACCTCCCCGCAACAAAAATAGGCTGCGGGCACAGCCGCGCCCAAAAAAGAGCAGCCGAACCCCTTGGCGCCAAGTTCGTCCTGCGGAAAAATGCCCAAAAAAGGGGTGTGCTATAGCCTTGAGGCGTGGGGCCGGCAAAGTTCATCCGCCTTCCTCAGAATGGGCCCAGACTTTGCCCACCCACTCCCCGCTCCAAAAATCGGCCGCGGGCACGGCCCCGCCCAAAAAAAAGCAGCGGAATCCCTTGGCGCCAAGTTCGTCCGGTGGAAAAATGCCAAAAAAAGGGGTGGGCTGTAGCCTTGGGGCGTGGGGCTGGCGAACTTCGTCCTCCTTCCTCGGAATGGGCCGAGACTTTGGCCACCACCTCCCCACGACAAAAATAGGCTGCGGGCACAGCCGCGCCCAAAAAAGAGCAGCCGAACCCCTTGGCGCCAAGTTCGTCTTGCGGAAAAATGCCCAGAAAAGGAGTGTGCTATAGCCTTTGGGTGTGGGGTCGGCGAACTTCGTCCGCCTTCCTCGGAATGGGCTGAGACTTTGCCCACCCCCTCCCCGCGACAAAAATAGGCCGCGGGCACAGTCGCGCCGAAATAAGAGCAGCCGAACCCCTTGGCGCCAAGTTTCTCCTGCGGAAAAATGCCCAAAATAGTGGTGTGCTATAGCCTTGGGGCGTGGGGTGGGCGACCTTCGTCCGCCGGACTCGGAATGGGCCGAGACTTCCACCACCCCCTCCCCGCGACAAATATAGGCCGCGAGGACAGCCGCGCCCAAAAAATAGCAGCCGAACCCCTTGGCGCCAAGTTCGTCCTGCGGAAAAATGCCCAAAAAGTGGGTGGGTTATAGCCTTGGGGCGTGGGGCCGGCGAACTTCGTCCGCCGGACTAGGAATGGGCTGAGACTTTTCCCACCCCTTCCCCATGGCAAAAATAGGCCGCGGGAAAAGCCGCACCCAAAAAAGAGCAGCCGAACCCCTTGGCGCCAAGTTCCTCCTGCGGAAAAATGCCCAAAATAGTGGTGTGCTATAGCCTTGGGGCGTGGGGCGGGCGACCTTCGTCCGCCGGACTCGGAATGGGCCGAGACTTCCACCACCCCCTCCCCGCGACAAAAATAGGCCGCGAGGACAGCCGCGCCCAAAAAAGAGCAGCCGAACCCCTTGGCGCCAAGTTCGTCCTGCGGAAAAATGCCCAAAAAGTGGGTGGGTTATAGCCTTGGGGCGTGGGGCTGGCGAACTTCGTCCGCCGGCCTAGGAATGGGCTGAGACTTTTCCCACCCCCTCCCCATGGCAAAAATAGGCCGCGGGAAAAGCCGCACCCAAAAAAGAGCAGCCGAACCCCTTGGCGCCAAGTTCGTCCTGTGCAAAAATGGCCAAAAAAGGAGTGTGCTATAGCCTTGAGGCGTGGGGCGGGCGTACTTCGTCCGCCGGGCTCGGAATGGCCGAGACTTTAGCCAACCCTCCCCACGCCAAAACTAGACTGCGGGCACAGCCGTGCCCAAAAAAGAGCAGCCGAACCCGTTGGCGCCAAGTTCGTCTTGCGGAAAAATGCCCAAAAAAGGAGTGTGCTATAGCCTTTGGTTGTGGGGTCGGGGAACTTCGTCCGCCTTCCTCAGAATGGGCTGAGACTTTGCCCACCCCCTCCCCACGCCAAAAATAGGCCGCGGGCACAGTCGCGCCGAAATAAGAGCAGCCGAACCCCTTGGCGCCAAGTTCCTCCTGCGGAAAAATGCCCAAAATAGTGGTGTGCTATAGCCTTGGGGCGTGGGGCTGGCGACCTTCGTCCGCCCGGACTCGGAATGGGCCGAGACTTTTCCCGCCCCCTCCCTGCGACAAAAATAGGCCGCGGGCACAGCCGCGCTGAAAAAAGAGCAGCCGAACCCCTAGGCGCCAAGTTCGTCCTGCAGAAAAATGCCCAAAAAAGGGATGTGCTATAGCCTTTGGGAGTGGGGCCGGCGAACTTAATCAGCCTTCCTTGGAATGGGCCGAGACTTTGGCCACCCCCTCCCCGCGGCAAAAATAGGCCGCGGGCACAGCCTCACCCAAAAAAGAGCAGCCGAACCCCTTGGCGCCAAGTTCGTCCTGCGGCAAAATGCCCAAAAAATGGGTGTGCTATAGCCTTTGGGCGTGGGGCCGGCAAAGTTCATCCCCCTTCCTCAGAATGGGCCGAGACTTTGCCCACCCCCTCCCCGTGGCAAAAATAGGCCGCGGGCACAGCCGCGCTAAAAAAAGAGCAGCCGAACCCCTTGGCGCCAAGTTCGTCCTGCGGAAAAATGCCCAAAAAAGGGGTGGGCTATAGCCTTGGGGCGTGGGGCCGGCGAATATCGTCTGCCGGACTCGGAATTGGCCGAGACTTTGCCCACCCCCTCCCCGCAAGTGAAATAGGCCGTGGACACAGCCGCGTCCAAAAAAGAGCCGCCGAACCCCTTGGCACCAAGTTCGTCAAGCGGAAGGATGCCCAAAAAGGGGGTGGGCTATAGCCTTGGGGCGTGGGCCGGCCGAACTTCGTCCGCCGGACTCGGAATGGGCCGAGACTTGCCCACCCCCTCCCAGGAATAACAATAGGCTGCGGGCACAGCCGCGTCCAAAGAAGAGCAGCTGAACCCCAAGGCGCCAAGTTCGTCCTGCGGAAAAATGCCCAAAAAAGGGGTGTGCTATAGCCTTTGGGCGTGGGGCCGGCGGACTTTGTCCGCCTCCCTCGGAATGGGCCGAGACTTTACCACCCACCTCCCCGAGACAAAAATACCCTGCGGGCACAGCCGCGCCCAAAAAAGAGCAGCCGAACCCCTGGGCGCCAAGTTCGTCCTGCGGCAAAATGCCCAAAAAAGGGGTGGGCTATAGCCTTGGGGCCTGGGGCTGGCGAACTTCGTCTGCCGGACTCGGAATGGGCCGAGACTTTGGCCACCCCCTCCCCACGACAGAAATAGGCCGCGGGCACGGCCGCGCCCAAAAAGAGCAGCCGAACCCCTTGGCGCAATGTTTGTCCTGGGGAAAAATGACCAAAAAAGGGGTGTGCTATAGCCTTGGGGCGTGGGGCTGGCGAAGTTCGTCCGCTGGACTCGGAATGGGCCGAGACTTTGCCCACCCCCTCCCCGCAACAAAAATAGGCTGCGGGCACGGCCGCGCCCAAAAAACAGCAGCCGAACCCCTTGGCGCCAAGTTCGTGCTACGGCAAAATGCCCAAAAAATGGGTGTGCTATAGCCTTTGGGCGTGGGGCCGGTAAAGTTAATCCCCCTTCCTCGGAATGGGCCGAGACTTTGCCCACCCCCTCCCCGTGCCAAAAATAGGTCGCGGGCACAGCCGCGCCGAAAAAAGAGCAGCCGAACCCCTTGGCGCCAAGTTCGTCCTGCGGCAAAATGCCCAAAAAAGGGGTGTGCTATAGCCTTTGGGCGTTGGGCCGGCGCACTTCGTCCGCCTTCCTTGGAATGGGCCGAGACATTGACCACCCCCTCCAGCGACAAAAATAGGCCGCGGGCAAAGCCGCACCCAAAAAGGAGCAGCTGAAGCCCTTGGCGCCAAGTTCGTCCTGCGGCAAAATGCCCAAAAAAGGGGTGTGCTATAGCCTTTGGGCGTTGGGCCGGCGCACTTCGTCCGCCTTCCTTGGAATGGGCCGAGACATTGACCACCCCCTCCCGCGACAAAAATAGGCCGCGGGCACAGCCGCACCCAAAAAGGAGCAGCCGAAGCCCTTGGCGCCAAGTTCGCCCTGCGGCAAAATGCCCAAAACAGGGGTGTGCTATAGCCTTTGGGCGTGGGGCTGACGAACTTCGTCCGCCGGACTCGGAATGGGCCGAGACTTCCACCACCCCCACCCCGCGACAAAAATTGGCCGCGGGCACAGCCGCGCCCAAAAAAGAGCAGCCGAACCCCTTGGCGCCAAGTTCATCCTGCGGAAAAATGCACAAAAAAGGGGTGTGCTGTAGCCTTTGGTCGTGGGGCCTGCGCAATTCGTCCGCCTTCCTCAGAATGGGCCGAGACTTTGGCCACCCCTTCCCTGCGACAAAAATATGCCGCGGGCACAGCCACGCCAAAAAAAGATCAGCCGAACCCCTTGGCGCCAAGTTCATCGAGCGGAAAAATGCCCAAAAAAGGGGTGGGCTATAGCCTTGGGGCGTGGGGCTGGCGAACTTCGTCCGCCGGACTCGGAATGGGCCGAGACTTTGCCCACCCCCTCCCCGCGATAAAAATAGGGTTCAGGCACAGCCGCGCCCAAAAAAGAGCAGCCAAACCCCTCGGCGCCAAGTTCGTCCTGCGGAATAATGCAGAAAAAAGGGGTGTGCTATAGCCTTTGGGCGTGGGGCCGGCGAACTTCGTCCACCTTCCTCGGAATGGGCCGAGACATTGGCCACCCCCTCCCCACGGCAAAAATAGGCCGCGGGCACAGCCGCGCCAAAAAAGAGCAGCCGAACCCCTTGGCGCCAAGTTCGTCCTGCGGCAAAATGCCCAAAAAAGGGGTGGGCTATAGCCTTGGGGCGTGGGGCTGGCGAACTTCGTCCGCCGGACTCGGAATGGGCCGAGACTTCCACCACCCCCACCCCGCGACAAAAATTGGCCGCGGGCACAGCCGCGGCCAAAAAAGAGCAGCCGAACCCCTTGGCGCCAAGTTCATCCTGCGGAAAAATGCACAAAAAAGGGGTGTGCTGTAGCCTTTGGTCGTGGGGCCTGCGCAATTCGTCCGCCTTCCTCAGAATGGGCCGAGACGTTGGCCACCCCTTCCCTGCGACAAAAATATGCCGCGGGCACAGCCACGCCAAAAAAAGATCAGCCGAACCCCTTGGCGCCAAGTTCGTCCTGCGGAAAAATGCCCAAAAAGGGGGTGGGCTATAGCCTTGGGGCGTGGGGCAGGCGAACTACGTCCGCCGGACTCGGAATGGGCCGAGACTTTTCCAACCCCTCCCCGCACCAAAAATATGCCGCGGGCACGGCCGCGCACAAAAAAGAGCTGCCGAACCCCTTGGCGCCAAGTTCGTCCTGCGGAAAAATGCCCAAAAAAGGGGTGGGCTATAGCCTTTGGGCGTGGCGCTGGCGAACTTCGTCCGCCGGAGTCGGAATGTGCCGAGACTTTGCCCAACCCCTCCCCACGACAAAAATAGGCCACGGGCACGGACGCGCTCAAAAAAGATTAGCCGAACCCCTTGGCGCCTAGTTCGTCATGCGGAAAACTGCCCAAAAAGGGGGTGGGCTATAGCCTTGGGGCGTGGGGCCGGCGAACTTCGTCCGCCGGACTCGGAATGGGCCGAGACTTTTCCCACCCCCTCCCCGCGTAAAAAATAGGCCGCGGGCATAGCCATGCCCAAAAAAGAGCAGCCGAACCGCTTGGCGCCAAGTTCGTCCTGCGGAAAAATGCCCAAAAAGGGGGTGGGCTATAGCCTTGGGGCGTGGGGCGGGCGAACTTCGTCCGCCGGAGTCGGAATGTGCCGAGACTTTGCCCACCCCCTCCCTGCGACAAAAATAGGCCGCGGGGTCAGCCGCGCCCAAAAAAGAGCGGCCGAACCACTTGGCGCCAAGTTCGTCCTGCGGCAAAATGCCCAAAAAAGGGGTGGGCTATAGCCTTGGGGCCTGGGGCTGGCGAAGTTCATCCGCCGGACTCGGAATGGGCCAAGACTTTTCCCACCCCCCTCCCCGTGCCAAAAATAGGCTATGGGCATAGCCGCACGCAAAAAACAACCGCCGAACCCCTTGGCGCCAAGTTCGTCATGCGGAAAACTGCCCAAAAAGGGGGTGGGCTATAGCCTTTGGGCGTGGGGCCGGCAAAGTTCGTCCGCCAGACTCAGAATGGGCCGAGACTTTCCCCACCCCCTCCCCGCGACCGAAATAGGCCGCGGGCACAGCGGCGCCCAAAAAAGAGCAGCCGAACACCTTGGCGCCAAGTTCGTCCTGCGGAAAAATGCCCAAAAAAGGGGTGGGCTATAGCCTTGGGGCGTGGGGCTGGCGAACTTCGTCCTCCTTTCTCGGAATGGGTTGAGACTTTGCCCACCCCCTCCCCGTGACAAAAATAGGCCGCGGGCACAGCCCCGCCCAAAAAAGAGCAGCCGAACCCGTGGCACCTAGTTTATCCGTCGGCAAAATGCCCAAAAAATGGGTGTGCTATAGCCTTTGGGCATGGGGCCGGCAAAGTTCTTCCCCCTCCCTCGGAATGGGCCGAGACTCTGCCCACCCCCTCCCCGCACCAAAAATAGGCCGCGGGCACAGCCGCGCCCAAAAAAGAGCAGCCGAACCCCTTGGCGCCAAGTTCGTCCTGCGGAAAAATGCCTAAAAAAGGGGTGGGCTATAGCCTTGGGGCGTGGGGCTGGCGAACTTCGTCCTCCTTTCTCGGAATGGGTTGAGACTTTGCCCACCCCCTCCCCGTGACAAAAATAGGCCGCGGGCATAGCCATGCCCAAAAAAGAACAGCCGAACCCCTTGGCGCCTAGTTCGTCCTGTGGAAAAATGCCCAAAAAAGGGGTGGGCTATAGCCTTGGGGCGTGGGGCTGGCGAACTTCGTCCGCCGGACTCGGAATGGGCCGAGACTTTGACCACCCCCTCCCCGTGACAAAAATAGGCCGCAGGCACAGCCGCGCCCAAAAAAGAGCAGCCGAACCCCTTGGCGCCAAGTTCGTCCTGCGGAAAAAAGCCCAAAAAGGGGGTGGGCTATAGCCATGGGGCGTGGGGCGGGCGAACTTCGTCCGGCGGACTCGGAATGGGCCGAGACTTTTCCCACCCCCTCCCCGCGACAAAAATAGGCTGCGGCCACAGCCGCGCCCAAAAAAGAGCAGCCGAACCCCTAGGCACCATGTTCGTCCTGCGGAAAAATGCCCAAAAAGGTGGTGGGCTATAGCATTGGGGCGTGGGGCAGGCGAACTACGTCCGCGGGACTCGGAATGGGCCGAGACTTTGCCCACCCCCCTCCCCGTGACAAAAATAGGCCACGGGCACGGACGCGCTCAAAAAAGATTAGCCGAACCCCTTGGCGCCTAGTTCGTCATGCGGAAAACTGCCCAAAAAGGGGGTGGGCTATAGCCTTGGGGCGTGGGGCCGGCGAACTTCGTCCGCCGGACTCGGAATGGGCCGAGACTTTTCCCACCCCCTCCCCGCGTAAAAAATAGGCCGCGGGCATAGCCATGCCCAAAAAAGAGCAGCCGAACCCTTGGCGCCTAGTTCGTCCTGGGGAAAAATGCCCAAAAAAGGGGTGGGCTATAGCCTTGGGGTGTGGGGCTGGCGAACATCGTCCGCCTACCTCAGAATGGGCCGAGACTTTGCCCACCCCCTCCCTGCGCTAAAGATGAGCTGCGGCCACAGCCGATTCCAAAAAAGAGCAGCCGAACCCCTTGGCGCAAAGTTCGTCCTGCGGAAAAATACCCAAAAACGGGGTGTGCTATAGCCTTTGGGCCTGGGGCCGGCAAAGTTCATCTGCCATCCTCGGAATGGGCCGAGACTTTGGCCACCCCCCCCCCCCCCGCAACAAAAATAGGCCGCAGGCACAGCCGCGCCCAAAAGAGTGCGGCTATAGCCTTGGGGCGTGGGGCCGGCGAACTTTGTCCGCCGGACTCGGAATGTGCTCAGGCTTTGCCCACCCCCTCCCCGTGATAAAAATAGGACGCGGGCGCAGCCGCGCCCAAAAAAGAGTACCCGAACCCCATGGCGCCAAGTTCGTCCTTCGGAAAAATGCCCAAAAAAGGGGTGGGCTATAGCCTTGGGGCGTGGGGCCGGCGAACTTCGTCTGCCGGACTCGGAATGAGCCGAGACTTTGCCCACCCCCTCCCCGGGACAAAAATGGGCAGCGGATACAGCCGCGCCCAAAAAAGAGCAGCCAAACCCCTTGGCCCCAAGTTCGTCCTGCTGAAAAATGCCCAAAAAAGGGGTGCGCTATAGCCTTGGGGCGTGGGGCTGGCAATCTTCATCCGCCGGACTCGGAATGGGCCGAGATTTTGCCCACCCCCTCCCCGTGACAAAAATAGGCCGCGGGCACAGCCGCACCCAAAAAAGAGGAGCCGAAGCCCTTGGCGCCAAGTTCGTCCTGCGGAAAAATGCCCAAAAAAGGGGTGTGCAATAGCCTTTGAGCATGGGGCCGGCGCACTTCGTCCGCCTTCCTCGGAATGGGCCGCGACTTTGACCACCCCCTCCCCACGACAAAAATTGGCCGCGGGCATAGCCGCACCCAAAAAAGAGCAGCCGAACCCCTTGGCGCCAAGTTCGTCCTGCGGAAAAATACCCAAAAAAGGGGTTTGCTATAGCCTTTGGGCGTGGGGCCGGCAAAGTTTATCCGCCTTCCTCGGAATGGGCCAAGACCTAGCCCACCCCTTCCCCGTGCCAAAAATAGCCCGTGGCCACAGCCGTGTCCAAAAAAGAGCAGTCGAACCCCTGGCCGCTAAGTTCGTCCTGCGGAAAAATGCCCAAAAAACGGGTGTGCTATAGCCTTGGGGCGTGGGGCTGCCGAAGTTCGTCCGCCGGACTCGGAATGGGCCGAGACTTTGTTCACCCCCTCCCCGCGACAAAAATAGGCCGCGGGCACAGCCGCGCCCAAAAATGAGCAGCCAAAACCCTTGGCGCCAAGTTCGTCCTGCGGAAAAATGCTCAAAAAAGGGGTGGGCTATAGCCTTCGGGCGTGGGGCTGGGAAATTTCGTCCGCTGGACTCGGAACGGGCCGAGACTTTGCCCACCCCCTCCCCGGGACAAAAATAGGCCGCGGGCACAGCCGTGCCCAAAAAAGAGCAGCCGAAGCCCTTGGCGCCAAGTTCGTACTGCAGAAAAATGTCCAAAAATGGGGTGTGCAATAGCCTTTGGGCGTGGGGCCGGCAAAGTTCATCCGCCTTCCTCCGAATGGGCCGAGACTTTGGCCACCCCCTCACCGCACCAAAAATAGGCCACGGGCACAGCCGCGTCCAAAAAATAACAGCTGAACCCCTTAGCGCCAAGTTCGTCCTGCGAAAAAATGCCCAAAAAAGGGGTGTGCTATAGCCTTGGTGCGTGATGCCGGCAAAGTTCGTCCGCCGGACTCGGAATGGGCCGAGACTTTCCCCACCCCCTCCCCGTGACCGAAATAGGCCGCGGGCACAGCCGCGCCCAAAAAAGAGCAGCCGAAGCCCTTGGCGCCAAGTTCGTACTGCGGAAAAATGTCCAAAAAAGGGGTGTGCAATAGCCTTTGGGCGTGGGGCCGGCAAAGTTCATCCGCCTTCCTCCGAATGGGCCGAGACTTTGGCCACCCCCTCGCCGCACCAAAAATAGGCCACGGGCACAGCCGCGTCCAAAAAATAGCAGCTGAACCCCTTGGCGCCAAATTCGTCCTGCGAAAAAATGCCCAAAAAAGGGGTGTGCTATAGCCTTGGTGCGTGATGCCGGCAAAGTTCGTCCGCCGGACTCGGAATGGGCCGAGACTTTCCCCACCCCCTCCCCGCGACCGAAATAGGCCGCGGGCACAGCCGCGCCCAAAAAAGGGCAGCCGAACACCTTGGCGCCAAGTTCGTCCTGCGGAAAAATGCCCAAAAAAGGGGTGGGCTACAGCCTTGGGGCGTGGGGCTGGCGAACTTCGTCCGCCTACCTCGGAATGGGCCGAGACTTTGCCCACCCCCTCCCTGCGCTAAAGATGAGCTGCGGCCACAGCCGATTCCAAAAAAGAGCAGCCGAACCCCTTGGCGCAAAGTTCGTCCTGCGGAAAAATACCCAAAAACGGGGTGTGCTATAGCCTTTGGGCCTGGGGCCGGCAAAGTTCATCTGCCATCCTCGGAATGGGCCGAGACTTTGGCCACCCCCCCCCCCCCCCGCAACAAAAATAGGCCGCAGGCACAGCTGCACCCAAAAGAGTGCAGGCAAACCCCTTGGCGCCAAGTTCGTCCTGCGGAAAAATGCCCAAAAAGGGGGTGGGCTATAGCCTTGGGGCGTGGGGCGCTCGAACTTCGTCTGCCGGACTCAGAATGGGCCGAGACATTGGCCACCGCCTCCCTGCGACAAAAGTAGGCCACGGGCACAGCCGCGTCCAAAAAAGAGCAGCCGAACACCTTGTCGCCAAGTTCGTCCTGCGGAAAAATTACCAAAAAAGGGGTGTGCTATAGCCTTGGGGCGTGGGTCTGCCGAAGTTCATCCGCCGGACTCGGAATGTGCCGAGACTTTGCCCACCCCATCCCCACGACAAAAATAGGCCGCGGGCACAGCCGCGCCCAAAAAAGAGCAGCCGAAACCCTTGGCGCCAAGTTCGTCCTGCGGAAAAATGCCCAAAAAGGGGTGGGCTATAGCCCTGGGGCGTGGGGCCCGTGAACTTCGTCCGCCGGACTCGGAATAGGCCGAGACTAAGGCCACCCCCTCCCCGCGACAAAAATAGGCCGCGGGCACAGCCGCGTCAAAAAAAATGCAGCCGAACCCCTTGGCGCCAAGTTAGTCCTGCGGAAAAATGCCCAAAAAAGGGGTGTGCTATAGCCTTGGGGCGTGGGGCTGCCGAAGTTCATCCGCCGGACTCGGAATGTGCCGAGACTTTGCCCACCCCATCCCCACGACAAAAATAGGCCGCGGGCAATGCCGCGCCCAAAAAAGAGCAGCCGAACCCCTTGGTGCCTAGCTCGTCCTTTGGCAAAATGCCCAAAAAACGGGTGTGCTAAAGCCTTTGGGCGTCGGCCAGCAAAGTTCATCCGCCTTACTCAGAATGGGCCGAGACTTTGCCCATCCCCGCCCCGCGCCAAAAATAGGCCGCGGGCACAGCCGCGTCCAAAAAATAGCAGCCGAACCCCTTGGCGCCTGGTTCGTCCTCCGGAAAAATGCCCAAAAAGGGGGTGGGCAGTAGCCTAGGGGCGTGGGGCTGGCGAACCCTCCCCGCGGCAAAAATAGGCCGTGGGCACAGCCGCGCCCAAAAAAGAGCAGCCGAACCCCTTGGCGCCAAGTTCCTCCTGCAGAAAAATGCCCAAAAAAGGGGTGGGCTATAGCCTTGGGGCGTGGGGCTGCCGAAGTTCGTCCGCCGGACTCGGAATGGGCCGAGACTTTGCCCACCCCCTCCCCGCGACAAAAATAGGCTGTGGGCATAGCCGCGCCCAAAAAAGAGCAGCCGAACCCCTTGGCGCCAAGTTCGTCCTGCGGAAAAATTCCCAAAAAAGGGGTGTGCTATAGCCTTTGTGCGTGGGGCCGGCGAACTTCATACACCTTCCTCGGAATGGGCCGAGACTTTGGCCACCCCCTCCCAGCGACAAAAGTAGGCCGCGCGCACAGCCGCGCCCAAAAAAGAGCAGCCGAACCCCTTGGCGCCAAGTTCGTCCTGCGGCAAAATGCCCAAAAAGGGGGTGTGCTATAGCCTTTGGGCGTGGGGCCGGCAAAGTTCCTCCGCCTTCCTCGGAATGGGCCTAGACTTTGCCCACCCCCTCCCTTCACCAAAAATAGGCCGTGGGCACAGCCGCGCCCAAAAAAGAGCAGCCGAACCCGTGGCACCAAGTTTATCCGTCGGCAAAATGCCCAAAAAATGGGTGTGCTATAGCCTTTGGGCATGGGGCCGGCAAAGTTCTTCCCCCTCCCTCGGAATGGGCCGAGACTCTGCCCACCCCCTCCCCGCACCAAAAATAGGCCCGGGCACAGCCGCGCCCAAAAAAGAGCAGCCGAACCCGTTGGTGCCAAGTTCGTCCTGCGGAAAAATGCCCAAAAAGGGGGTGGTCTATAGCCTTTGGGCGTGGGGCCGGCGAACTTCGTCCGACTTCCTCGGAATGCGCCGAGACTTTGGCCACCGCCTCCCCGTGACAAAAATAGGCCGCGGGCACAGCCGCGCCCAAAAAAGAGCAGCCGAACCCCTTGGCGCCAAGTTCGTCCTGCGGAAAAATTCCCAAAAAAGGGGTGTGCTATAGCCTTTGGGCGTGGGGCCGGCAAAGTTCATCCGCCTTCCACGGAATGGGCCGAGACTTTGCCCACCCCCTCCCCGCACCAAAAATAGGCCGCGGGCACAGCCGCGCCCAAAAAAGAGCAGACGAACCCCTTGGCGCCAAGTTCGTCCTGCGGAAAAATTCCCAAAAAAGGGGTGTGCTATAGCCTTTGGGCGTGGGGCCGGCAAAGTTCATCCGCCTTCCACGGAATGGGCCGAGACTTTGCCCACCCCTCTCCGCACCAAAAATAGGCCGCGGGCACAGCCGCGCTTAAAAAAGAGCAGACGAACCCCTTGGCGCCAAGTTCGTCCTGCGGAAAAATTCCCAAAAAAGGGGTGTGCTATAGCCTTTGGGCGTGGGGCCGGCAAAGTTCATCCGCCTTCCACGGAATGGGCCGAGACTTTGCCCACCCCCTCTCCGCACCAAAAATAGGCCGCGGGCACAGCCGCGCCCAAAAAAGAGCAGCCGAACCCTTGGCGCCAAGTTCGTCCTGCGGAAAAATGCCCAAAAAAGGGGTGTGCTATAGCCTTTGGGCGTGGGGCCGGCAAAGTTCATCCGCCTTCCTCGGAATGGGCCGAGACTTTGCCCACCCCCTCCCCACGCCAAAAATAGGCCGCGGGCACAGCCGCGCCCAAAAAAGAGCGGCCGAACCCCTTGGCGCCAAGTTCGTCCTGCGGAAAAATGCCCAAAAAGGGGGTGGGCTATAGCCTTTGGGCGTGGGGCTGGCGAACTTCGTCCGCCGGACTCGGAATAGGCCGAGACTTTGGCCACCCCCTCCCCGCGACAAAAATAGGCTGCGGGAACAGCCGCGCCCAAAAAAGAGCAGCCGAACCCCTTGGTGCCATGTTCGTCCAGCGGAAAAATGCCCAAAAAGGGGTGGGCTATAGCCTTGGAGCGTGGGGCTGGCAAACTTCGTCCGCCTTCCACAGAATGGGCCGAAACTTTGCCCACTCCCTCACCGTCACAAAAATAGGCCGCGGGCACAGCCGCGCCCAAAAAATAGCAACCGAACCCCTTGGCGCCAAGTTCGTCCTCCGGAAAAATGCCCAAAAAGGCGGTGGGCTATAGCCTATGGGCGTGAGGCTGGCGAACCCTCCCCGTGACAAAAATAGGCCGTGGACACAGCCGCACCCAAAAAAGAGCAGCCGAACCCCTTGGCGCCAAGTTCGTCCTGCGGAAAAATGCCCAAAAAAGGGGTGTGCAATAGCCTTGGGGCGTGGGGCTGCCGAAGTTCGTCCGCCGGACTCGGAATGTGCAGAGACTTTTCCCACCTCCTCCCCGTGACAAAAATAGGCTGCGGGCACAGCCGCGCCCAAAAAAGAGCAGCCGAGCCCCTTGGCGCCAAGTTCGTCCTGCGAAAAAATGCCCAAAAAAGGGGTGTGCTTTAGCCTTTGGGCGTGGGGCCGGCGAACTTCGTCCTCCTTTCTCGGAATGGGTCGAGACTTTGCCCACCCCCTCCCCGTGACAAAAATAGGCCACGGGCACAGCCGCGCCCAAAAAAGAGCAGCCGAACCCTTGGCACCAAGTTTATCCGTCGGCAAAATGCCCAAAAAATGGGTGTGCTATAGCCTTTGGGCATGGGACCCGGCAAAGTTCTTCCCCCTCCCTCGGAATGGGCCGAGACTCTGCCCACCCCCTCCCCGCACCAAAAATAGGCCGCGGGCAAAGCTGCGCCCAAAAAAGAGCAGCCGAACCCCTTGGCGCCAAGTTCGTCCTGCGGAAAAATTCCCAAAAAGGGGTGGTCTATAGCCTTTGGGCGTGGGGCCGGCGAACTTCGTCCGACTTCCTCGGAATGGGCCGAGACTTTGGCCACCGCCTCCCCGTGACAAAAATAGGCCGCGGGCACAGCCGCGCCCAAAAAAGAGCAGACGAACCCCTTGGCGCCAAGTTCGTCCTGCGGAAAAATTCCCAAAAAAGGGGTGTGCTATAGCCTTTGGGCGTGGGGCCGGCAAAGTTCATCCGCCTTCCTCAGAACGGGCCGAGACTTTGCCCACCCCCTCCCCGCACCAAAAATAGGCTGCGGGCACAGCCGCGCCCAAAAAAGAGCAGCCGAACCCCTTGGTGCCATGTTCGTCCAGCGGAAAAATGCCCAAAAAGGGGTGGGCTATAGCCTATGGGCGTGCGGCTGGTGAACCCTCCCCGCGACAAAAATAAGCCGTGGACACAGCCGCACCCAAAAAAGAGCAGCCGAACCCCTTGGCGCCAAGTTCGTCCTGCGGAAAAATGCCCACAAAAGGGGTGGGCTATAGCCTTGGGGCGTGGGGCTGCCGAAGTTCGTCCGCCGGAATCGGAATGGGCCGAGACTTTGCCCAACCCCTCCCCGTGACAAAATTAGGCCGCGGGCACAGCCACGTCCAAAAAAGAGCAGCCGAACCCCTTGGCGACAAGTTCGTCCTGCAGAAAAATGCCCAAAAAAGGGGTGGGCTATAGCCTTGGGGCGTGGGGCTTGCGAACTTCGTCCGCCGGACTCGGAATGTGCCGAGACTTTGCCCACCCCCTCCCCGCGAAAAAAATAGGCCGTGGGCGCAGCCGCGCCAAAAAAAGAGCAGCCGAACCCCTTGGCGCCAGGTTCGTCCTCCGGAAAAATGCCCAAAAAGGGGGTGGGCTATAGCCTTGGGGCGTGGGGCTGGCGAACTACGTCCGCCTTCCTCGGAACGGGCCGAGACTTTGCCCACCACCACCCCGCGACAAACATAGGCCGCGGGCACCGCCGCGCCCAAAAATGAGCAGCCGAACCCCTTGGCGCCAAGTTCGTCCTGCGGAAAAATGCCCAAAGAATGGGTGTGCTATAGCCTTGGGGCGTGGGGCAGGCGAACTTCGTCCGCCGGACTCGGAATGGGCCGAGACTTTGGCCACCCCCTCCCCGCGACAAAAATAGGCCGCGGGCACAGCCGCGCCCAAAAAAGAGCAGCCGAACCCCTTGGCGCCAAGTTCGTCCTACGGAAAAATGCCCAAAAAAGGGGTGTGCTATAGCCTTGGGGCGTGGGGCTGGCGAAGTTCGTCCGCCAGACGCGGAATGGGCGGAGACTTTGACCACCCCCTCCCCGCAACAAAAATAAGTCGTGGGCACAGCCGCGCCCAAGAAAGAGCTGCCGAACCCCTTGGCGCCATGTTCTTCCTGCGGAAAAATGCCCAAAAAAGGGGTGTGGTATAGCCTTTGGGCGTGGGGCGGGCGAACTTCGTCCGGCGGACGCGGAATGGGCCGAGACTTGGCCCACCCCCTCCCCATGACAAAAATAAGCCGCGGGCACAGCCGCGCCCAAAAAAGTGCAGCCGATCCCCGTGGCGCCAAGTTCGTCCTGCGGAAAAATGCGCAAAAAAGGGGTGTGCTATTGCCTTTGGACGTGGGACCGGCGAACTTCCTCCCCCTTCCTTGGAATGGGCCGAGACTTTGGCCACCCCCTCCCAACGACAAAAATAGGCCGCGGGCACCGCCGCGCCCAAAAAAGAGCAGCCGAACCCTTTGGCACCAAGTTCGTCCTGCGGAAAAATGCGCAAAAAGGGGGTGTGCTATTGCCTTTGGACGTGGGACCGGCGAACTTCATCCGCCTTCCTTGGAATGGGCCGAGACTTTGGCCACCCCCTCCCAACGACAAAAATAGGCCGCGGGCACAGCTGCGCCCAAAAAAGAGCAGCCGAACACCTTGGCGCCAATTTCGTCCTGCGGAAATATGCCCAAAAAGGGGATGGGCTATAGCCTTGGGGCGTGGGGCCAGCGAACTTCGTCCGCTGGACTCGGAATGGGCCGAGACTTTGCCCACCCCCTCCCCACGACAAACATAGGCCGCGGGCGCCGCCGCGCCCAAAAAAGAGCAGCCGAACCCTTTGGCACCAAGTTTGTCCTGCGGAAAAATGCACAAAAAATGGGTGCGCTATAGCCTTGGGGCGTGGGGCGGGCGAACTTCGTCCGCCGGACTCAGAATGGGCCGAGACTTTGCCCACCCCCTCCCCGCGACAAAAATAGGCCGCGGGCACAGCCGCGCCGAAAAAAGAGCAGCTAAACCCCTTGGCGCCAAGTTCGTCCTGCGGAAAAATGCCCAAAAAAGGGGTGGGCTATATCCTTGGGGCGTGGGGCTGGCGCACTTCATCCGCCGGACTCGGAATGGGCCGAGACTTTGCCCACCCCCTCCCCACGACAAACATAGGCCGCGGGCACCGCCGCGCCCAAAAAAGAGCAGCCGAACCCTTTGGCACCAAGTTCGTCCTGCGGAAAAATGCGCAAAAAGGGGGTGTGCTATTGCCTTTGGACGTGGGACCGGCGAACTTCGTCCGCCTTCCTGGGAATGGGCCGAGACTTTGGCCACCCCCTCCCAACGACAAAAATAGGCCGCGGGCACAGCTGCGCCCAAAAAAGAGCAGCCGAACACCTTGGCGCCAATTTCGTCCTGCGGAAATATGCCAAAAAAGGGGATGGGCTATAGCCTTGGGGCGTGGGGCCAGCGAACTTCGTCCGCCGGACTCGGAATGGGCCGACGCTTTGCCTACCCCCTCCCCGCGACAAAAATAGGCCGCGGGCACAGCCGCGCCCAAAAAAGAGTAGCTAAACCCCTTGGCGCCAAGTTCGTCCTGCGGAAAAATGCCCAAAAAAGGGGTGGGCTATATCCTTGGGGCGTGGGGCTGGCGCACTTCGTCCGCCGGACTCGGAATGGGCCGATACTTTGCCCACCCCCTCCCCGCGACAAAAATAGGCCGCGGGCACAGCCGCGCCCAAAAAAGAGCAGCTAAACCCCTTGGCGCCAAGTTCGTCCTGCGGAAAAATGCCCAAAAAAGGGGTGGGCTATATCCTTGGGGCGTGGGGCTGGCGCACTTCGTCCGCCGGACTCGGAATGGGCCGAGACTTTGCCCACCCCCTCCCCACGACAAACATAGGCCGCGGGCACCGCCGCGCCCAAAAAAGAGCAGCCGAACCCCTTGGCGCCAAGTTCGTCCTGCGGAAAAATGCACAAAAAATGGGTGCGCTATAGCCTTGGGGCGTGGGGCCGGCGAACATCGTCCGCCGGACTCGGAATGGGCCGAGGCTTTTCCTACCAGCTTCCCACGAAAATAAATAGGCCGCGGGCACAGCCGCGCCCAAAAAAGAGCAGCCAAACCCCTTGGCGCCAAGTTCGTCCTGCGGAAAAATGCGCAAAAAAGGGGTGTGCTATAGCCTTTGGGCGTGGGGCCGGCGAAAATCGTCCGCCTTGCTCGGAATGGGCCGAGACTTTGGCCACCCCCTCCCCGCGACAAAAATAGACCGCTGGCACAGCCGTGCCCAAAAAAGAGCAGCCGAACCCCGTGGCGCCAAGTTCGTCCTGCGGAAAAATGCACAAAAAATGGGTGCGCTATAGCCTTGGGGCGTGGGGCGGGCGAACTTCGTCCGCCGGACTCAGAATGGGCCGAGACTTTGCCCACCCCCTCCCCGTGACAAAAATAGGCCGCGGGCACAGCCGCGCCCAAAAAAGAGCAGCGGAACCCTTTGGCACCAAGTTCGTCCTGCGGAAAAATGCGCAAAAAAGGGGTGTGCTATAGCCTTTGGGCGTGGGGCCGGCGAAAATCGTCCGCCTTCCTCGGAATGGGCCGAGACTTTGCCCACCTCCTCCCTGTAACAAAAATAGGCCACGGGCACAGCCGTACCCAAAAAAGAGCAGCCGAACCCCTTGGCGAAAAGGTCGTCCTGCGGAAAAATGCCCAAAAAGGGGGTGGGCTATAGCCTTGGGGCGTGGGGCCGGCGAACATCGTCCGCCGGACTCGGAATGGGCCGAGGCTTTTCCTACCAGCTTCCCACGAAAATAAATAGGCCGCGGGCACAGCCGCGCCCAAAAAAGAGCAGCCAAACCCCTTGGCGCCAAGTTCGTCCTGCGGAAAAATGCGCAAAAAAGGGGTGTGCTATAGCCTTTGGGCGTGGGGCCGGCGAAAATGGTCCGCCTTGCTCGGAATGGGCCGAGACTTTGGCCACCCCCTCCCCGCGACAAAAATAGACCGCTGGCACAGCCGTGCCCAAAAAAGAGCAGCCGAACCCCGTGGCGCCAAGTTCGTCCTGCGGAAAAATGATCAAAAAAGGGGTGTGCTATAGCCTTGGGGCGTGGGGCCGGCGAACTTCGTCCGCCTTCCTCGGAATGGGCCGAGACTTTGGCCAACCCCTCCCCACGACAAAAATAGGCCGTGGGCACAGCCGCGCCCAAAAAAGAGCAGCTGAACCCCTTGGCGCCAAGTTCGTCCTCCGAAAAAATGCCCAAAAAAGGGGTGTGCTATAGCCTTGGTGCGTGATGCCGGCAAAGTTCGTCCGCCGGACTCGGAATGGGCCGAGACTTTCCCCACCCCCTCCCCGCGACCGAAATAGGCCGCGGGCACAGCCGCGCCCAAAAAAGAGCAGCCGAAGCCCTTGGCGCCAAGTTCGTACTGCGGAAAAATGCCCAAAAAAAGGGGTGTGCAATAGCCTTGGGGCGTGGGGCTGCCGAAGTTCGTCCGCTGGACTCGGAACGGGCCGAGACTTTGCCCACCCCCTCCCCGGGACAAAAATAGGCCGTGGGCACAGCCGCGCCCAAAAAAGAGCAGCCGAAGCCCTTGGCGCCAAGTTCGTACTGCAGAAAAATGTCCAAAAAAGGGGTGTGCAATAGCCTTTGGGCGTGGGGCCGGCAAAGTTCATCCGCCTTCCTCCGAATGGGCCGAGACTTTGGTCACCCCCCTCACCGCACCAAAAATAGGCCACGGGCACAGCCGCGTCCAAAAAATAGCAGCTGAACCCCTTGGCGCCAAGTTCGTCCTGCGAAAAAATGCCCAAAAAAGGGGTGTGCTATAGCCTTGGTGCGTGATGCCAGCAAAGTTCGTCCGCCGGACTCGGAATGGGCCGAGACTTTCCCCACCCCCTCCCCGCGACCGAAATAGGCCGCGGGCACAGCCGCGCCCAAAAAAGAGCAGCCGAACCCCTTGGCGCCAAGTTCGTCCTGCGGAAAAATGCCCAAAAAAGGGGTGGGCTATAGCCTTGGGGCGTGGGGCTGGCGAACTTCGTCCGCCTACCTCGGAATGGGCCGAGACTTACGCCACCCCCTCCCCGCGACAAAATTAGGCCGCGGGCACAGCCGCGCCCAAAATAGTGCAGCCAAACCCCTTGGTCCCAAGTTTGTCCAGCGGAAAAATGGCCAAAATGGGTGTGGGCTATAGCCTTGGGGCGTGGGGCCGGTAAAGTTTATCCGCCATCCTCGGAAAGGGCCGAGACTTTGCCCACCACCTCCCCGCGATGAAAATAGGCCGCGGGCACAGCCGCGAGCAAAAAAGAGCAGTCGAACCCCTTGGCGCCAAGTTCGTCCTGCGGAAAAATGCCCAAAAAAGGGGTGTGCAATAGCCTTGGGGCGTGGGGCTGCCGAAGTTCGTCCGCCGGACTCGGAATGTGCAGAGACTTTTCCCACCTCCTCCCCGTGACAAAAATAGGCTGCGGGCACAGCCGCGCCCAAAAAAGAGCAGCCGAGCCCCTTGGCGCCAAGTTCGTCCTTCGAAAAAATGCCCAAAAAAGAGGTGTGCTTTAGCCTTTGGGCGTGGGGCCGGCGAACTTCGTCCTCCTTTCTCGGAATGGGTCGAGACTTTGCCCATCCCCTGCCCGTGACAAAAATAGGCCGCGGGCACAGTCTCGCCCAAAAAAGAATAGCCGAACCCTTGGCACCAAGTTTATCCGTCGGCAAAATGCCCAAAAAATGGGTGTGCTATAGCCTTTGGGCATGGGACCGGCAAAGTTCTTCCCCCTCCCTCGGAATGGGCCGAGACTCTGCCCACCCCCTCCCCGCACCAAAAATAGGCCGCGGGCACAGCCGCGCCCAAAAAAGAGCAGCCGAACCCCTTGGCGCCAAGTTCGTCCTGCGGAAAAATGCCCAAAAAGGGGTGGTCTATAGCCTTTGGGCGTGGGGCCGGCGAACTTCGTCCGACTTCCTCGGAATGGGCCGAGACTTTGGCCACCGCCTCCCCGTGACAAAAATAGGCCGCGGGCACAGCCGCGCCCAAAAAAGAGCAGCCGAACCCCTTGGCGCCAAGTTCGTCCTGCGGAAAAATGCCCAAAAAAGGGGTGTGCTATAGCCTTTGGGCGTGGGGCAGGCAAAGTTCATCCGCCTTCCTCGGAATGGGCCGAGACTTTGCCCAGCCCCCTCCCCACGCCAAAAATAGGCCGCGGGCACAGCCGCGCCCAAAAAAGAGCGGCCGAACCCCTTGGCGCCAAGTTCGTCCTGCGGAAAAATGCCCAAAAAGGGGGTGGGCTATAGCCTTTGGGCGTGGGGCTGGCGAACTTCGTCCGCCGTACTCGGAATAGGCCGAGACTTTGTCCACCCCCTCCCCGCGACAAAAATAGGCTGCGGGCACAGCCGCGCCCAAAAAAGAGCAGCCGAACCCCTTGGTGCCATGTTCGTCCAGCGGAAAAATGCCCAAAAAGGGGTGGGCTATAGCCTATGGGCGTGCGGCTGGTGAACCCACCCCGTGACAAAAATAAGCCGTGGACACAGCCGCACACAAAAAAGAGCAGCCGAACCCCTTGGCGCCAAGTTCGTCCTGCGGAAAAATGCCCAAAAAAGGGGTGGGCTATAGCCGTGGGGCGTGGGGCTGCCGAAGTTCGTCCGCCGGAATCGGAATGGGCCGAGACTTTGCCCAACCCCTCCCCGTGACAAAAATAGGCCGCGGGCACAGCCACGTCCAAAAAAGAGCAGCCGAACCCCTTGGAGACAAGTTCGTCCTGCGGAAAAATGCGCAAAAAAGGGGTGTGCTATTGCCTTTGGACGTGGGACCGGCGAACTTCGTCCGCCTTCCTTGGAATGGGCCGAGACTTTGGCCACCCCCTCCCAACGACAAAAATAGGCCGCGGGCACAGCTGCGCCCAAAAAAGAGCAGCCGAACACCTTGGCGCCAATTTCGTCCTGCGGAAATATGCCCAAAAAGGGGATGGGCTATAGCCTTGGGGCGTGGGGCCAGCGAACTTCGTCCGCCGGACTCGGAATGGGCCGACGCTTTGCCTACCCCCTCCCCGCGACAAAATTAGGCCGCGGGTACAGCCGCGCCCAAAAAAGAGCAGCTAAACCCCTTGGCGCCAAGTTCGTCCTGCGGAAAAATGCCCAAAAAAGGGGTGGGCTATATCCTTGGGGCGTGGGGCTGGCGCACTTCGTCCGCCGGACTCGGAATGGGCCGAGACTTTGCCCACCCCCTCCCCACGACAAACATAGGCCGCGGGCACCGCCGCGGCCAAAAAAGAGCAGCCGAACCCCTTGGCGCCAAGTTCGTCCTGCGGAAAAATGCACAAAAAATGGGTGCGCTATAGCCTTGGGGCGTGGGGCGGGCGAACTTCGTCCGCCGGACTCAGAATGGGCTGAGACTTTGCCCACCCCCTCCCCGCGACAAAAATAGGCCGCGGGCACAGCCGCGCCCAAAAAAGAGCAGCGGAACCCTTTGGCACCAAGTTCGTCCTGCGGAAAAATGCGCAAAAAAGGGGTGTGCTATAGCCTTTGGGCGTGGGGCCGGCGAAAATCGTCCGCCTTCCTCGGAATGGGCAGAGACTTTGCCCACCTCCTCCCCGTAACACAAATAGGCCACGGGCACAGCCGCACCCAAAAAAGAGCGGCCGAACCCCTTGGCGAAAAGGTCGTCCTGCGGAAAAATGCCCAAAAAGCGGGTGGGCTATAGCCTTGGGGCGTGGGGCCGGCGAACATCGTCCGCCGGACTCGGAATGGGCCGAGGCTTTGCCTACCACCTTCCCGCGAAAATAAATAGGCCGCGGGCACAGCCGCGCCCAAAAAAGAGCAGCCAAACCCCTTGGCGCCAAGTTCGTCCTGCGGAAAAATGCGCAAAAAAGGGTTGTGCTATAGCCTTTGGGCGTGGGGCCGGCGAAAATCGTCCGCCTTGCTCGGAATGGGCCGAGACTTTGCCCACCCCCTCCCCGGGACAAAAATAGGCCGCGGGCACAGCCGCGCCCAAAAAAGAGCAGCCGAAGCCCTTGGCGCCAAGTTCGTTCTGCAGAAAAATGTCCAAAAAAGGGGTGTGCAATAGCCTTTGGGCGTGGGGCCGGCAAAGTTCATCCGCCTTCCTCCGAATGGGCCGAGACTTTGGCCACCCCCTCACCGCGCCAAAAATAGGCCACGGGCACAGCCGCGTCCAAAAAATAGCAGCTGAACACCTTGGCGCCAAGTTCGTCCTGCGGAAAAATGCCCAAAAAAGGGGTGTGCTATAGCCTTGGTGCGTGATGCCGGCAAAGTTCGTCCGCCGGACTCGGAATGGGCCGAGACTTTCCCCACCCCCTCCCCGCGACCGAAATAGGCCGCGGGCACAGCCGCGCCCAAAAAAGAGCAGCCGAAGCCCTTGGCGCCAAGTTCGTACTGCGGAAAAATGTCCAAAAAAGGGGTGTGCAATAGCCTTTGGGCGTGGGGCCGGCAAAGTTCATCCGCCTTCCTCCGAATGGCCCGAGACTTTGGCCACCCCCTAGCCGCACCAAAAATAGGCCACGGGCACAGCCGCGTCCAAAAAATAACAGCTGAACCCCTTGGCGCCAAATTCGTCCTGCGAAAAAATGCCCAAAAAAGGGGTGTGCTATAGCCTTGGTGCGTGATGCCGGCAAAGTTCGTCCGCCAGACTCGGAATGGGCCGAGACTTTCCCTACCCCCTCCCCGCGACCGAAATAGGCCGCGGGCACAGCCGCGCCCAAAAAAGAGCAGCCGAACCCCTTGGTGCCAAGTTCGTCCTGCGGAAAAATGCCCAAAAAAGGGGTGGGCTATAGCCTTGGGGCGTGGGGCTGGCGAACTTCGTCCGCCTACCTCGGAATGGGCCGAGACTTACGCCACCCCCTCCCCGCGACAAAATTAGGCCGCGGGCACAGCCGCGCCCAAAAAAGTGCAGCCGAACCCCTTGGTGCCAAGTTTGTCCTGCGGAAAAATGGCCAAAATGGGTGTGGGCTATAGCCTTGGGGCGTGGGGCCGGTAAAGTTCATCCGCCATCCTCGGAATGGGCCGAGACTTTGCCCACCCCCTCCCTGCGCTAAAGATGAGCTGCGGCCACAGCCGATTCCAAAAAAGAGCAGCCGAACCCCTTGGCGCAAAGTTCGTCCTGCGGAAAAATACCCAAAAACGGGGTGTGCTATAGCCTTTGGGCCTGGGTCCGGCAAAGTTCATCTGCCATCCTCGGAATGGGCCGAGACTTTGGCCACCCCCCCCCCCCCCCCGCAACAAATATAGGCCGCAGGCACAGCCGCGCCCAAAAATGTGCAGCCAAACCCCTTGGCGCCAAGTTCGTCCTGCGGAAAAATGCCCAAAAAAGGGGTGGGCTATAGCCTTGGGGCGTGGGGCACTCGAACTTCGTCTGCCGGACTCAGAATGGGCCGAGACATTGGCCACCGCCTCCCTGCGACAAAAGTAGGCCGCGGGCACAGCCGCGTCCAAAAAAGAGCAGCCGAACACCTTGTCGCCAAGTTCGTCCTGCGGAAAAATGCCCAAAAAAGGGGTGTGCTATAGCCTTGGGGCGTGGGGCTACCGAAATTCATCCGCCGGACTCGGAATGTGCCGAGACTTTGCCCACCCCATCCCCACGACAAAAATAGGCCGCGGGCACAGCCGCGCCCAAAAAAGAGCAGCCGAAACCCTTGGCGCCAAGTTCGTCCTGCGGAAAAATGCCCAAAAAGGGGTGGGCTATAGCCCTGGGGCGTGGGGCCCGTGAACTTCGTCCGCCGGACTCGGAATAGGCCGAGACTAAGGCCACCCTCTCCCCGTGACAAAAATAGGCCGCGGGCACAGCCGCGTCAAAAAAAATGCAGCCGAACCCCTTGGCGCCAAGTTAGTCCTGCGGAAAAATGCCCAAAAAAGGGGTGTGCTATAGCCTTGGGGTGTGGGGCTGCCGAAGTTCATCAGCCGGACTCGGAATGTGCCGAGACTTTTCCCACCCCATCCCCACGACAAAAATAGGCCGCGGGCACAGCCGCGTCCAAAAAAGAGCAGCCGAACCCCTTGGTGCCTAGCTCGTCCTTTGGCAAAATGCCCAAAAAATGGGTGTGCTATAGCCTTTGGGCGTCGGCCAGCAAAGTTCATCCGCCTTACTCAGAATGGGCCGAGACTTTTCCCATCCCCGCCCCGCGCCAAAAATAGGCCGCGGGCACAGCCGCGCCCAAAAAATAGCAGCCGAACCCCTTGGCGCCTGGTTCGTCCTCCGGAAAAATGCCCAAAAAGGGGGTGGGCAGTAGCCTAGGGGCGTGGGGCTGACGAACCGTCCCCGCGACAAAAATAGGCCGTGGGCACAGCCGCGCCCAAAAAAGAGCAGCCGAACCCCTTGGCGCCAAGTTCCCCCTGCAGAAAAATGCCCAAAAAAGGGGTGGGCTACAGCCTTGGGGCGTGGGGCTGCCGAAGTTCGTCCGCCGGACTCGGAATGGGCCGAGACTTTGCCCACCCCCTCCCCGCAACAAAAAT
>JAQOOD010000064.1:64215-130340 GCA_029633175.1 Citrus glauca | reverse complement strand
GAAGACGAAGTTGGCCCACCCCACACCCCAAGGCTATAGCCCACCCTTTTTTTGGGCAATTTTCCGCAGGACGAACTTGGCGCCCCAGCCTTCAGGCGCTCGTTTTGGGGCGGGGTTGTCCCCGCGGGCTGATTTTGGCACACGGAGGGGCCTCGCAAAGTCTCGCCCCATTCCGAGTCCGGCGAACGAAGTTGGCCCACCCCACACCCCAAGGCTATAGCACACCCCAATTTTGGGGCATTTTTCCGCAGGACGAACTTGGCGCCATAGCCTTCGGGGGCTTGTTTGGGGGCGCGGCTGTGCCCGTGGCCTGATTTTGGTACACGGAGGGGCCTCGCAATGTCTCGCCCCATTCCGAGTCTGGACGATGAAGTTGGCCCACCCCACACCCCAAGGCTATAGCCCACCCAATTTTTGGGCATTTTTCCGCAGGACGAACCTGGCGCCCCAGCCTTCGGGGGATCGTTTGGGGGCGCGGCTGTTCCCGCGGCCTGATTTTGGCACACGGAGGGGCCTCGCAAAGTCTCGCCCCATTCCGAGTCCGGCGGACGAAGTTCGTCCACCCCACACGCCAAGGCTATTGCCCACCCTTTTTTTGGGCATTTTTCCGCATGATGAACTTGGCGCCCCAGCCTTCGGTGGCTTGTTTTGGGACGCGGCTGTGCCCGCGGCCTGATTTTTACACACGGAGGGGCCTCGCAAAGTCTCGCCCCATTCCGAGTCCGGCGGACGAAGTTGGCCCACCCCACACCCCAAGGCCATAGCCCACCCAATTTTGGGGCATTTTTCCGCCGGACGAACTTGGCGCCCCAGCCTTCGGGCGCTCGTTTTGGGGCGGGGCTGTCCCCGCGGCCTGCTTTCGGCACACGGAGGGGCCTCGCAAAGTCTCGCCCCATTCCGAGTGCTGCGGACGAAGTTGGCCCACCCCACACCCCAAGGCTATAGCCCACCCAATTTTCGGGCATTTTTCCGCAGGACGAACTTGGCGCCATAACCTTCGGGGGCTCGTTTGGGGGTGCGCATGTGCCCGCGGCCTGATTTTTGCACACGGAGGGGCCTCGCAAAGTGTCGCCCCATTCCGAGTCCGGCGGACGAAGTTGGCCCACCCCACACCCCAAGGCTATAGCCCACCCAATTTTGGGGCATTTTTCCGCAGGACGGACTTGGCGCCCCAACCTTCGGGAGCTCGTTTTGGGGCGCGGCTGTTCCCGCGGCCTGATTTTGGCACACGGAGGGGCCTCGCAAAGTCTCGCCCCATTCCGAGTCCGGCGGACGAAGTTGGCCCACCCCACACCCCAAGGCTATAGCCCACCCTTTTTTTGGGCATTTTTCCGCGGGGCGAACTTGGCGCCCCAGCCATCGGGAGCTCGTTTTGGGGCACCGCTGTGCCTGCGGCCTGATTTTGGCACACGGAGGGGCCTCGCAAAGTCTCGCCCCATTCCGAGTCCGGTGGACGAAGTGGGCCCACCCCACACCCCAAGGCTATTGCCCACCCAATTTTGGGGCATTTTTCCGCAGGACGAACTTGGCGCCATAGCCTTCGGGGGCTCGTTTGGGGGCGCTGCTGTGCCCGCGACCTGATTTTCGCACACTGAGAGGCCTCGCAGAATCTCGCCCCATTCCGAGTCTGGAAGACGAAGTTGGCCCACCCCACACCCCAAGGCTATAGCCCACCCAATTTTTGGGCATTTTTCCGCAAGACGAACTTGGCACCCCATCCTTTGGGGGCTTGTTTTGGGGCGCGGCTGTGCCTGCGGCCTGATTTTGGAACATGGAGGGGCCTCGCAAAGTCTCGCCCCATTCCGAGTCCGGTGGACGAAGTGGGCCCACCCCACACCCCAAGGCTATTGCCCACCCAATTTTCGGGCATTTTTCCGTAGGACGAACTTGGCGCCCCAGCCTTCGGGGGCTTGTTTGGGGGCGTGGCTGTGCCCGCGGCCTGATTTTGGCACACGGAGGGGCCTCGCAAAGTCTCGCCCCATTCCGAGTCCGACGGACGAAGTTGGCCCACCCCACACCCCAAGGCTATAGCCCACCCAATTTTGGGCATTTTTCCGCAGGACGAACTTGGCACCCCAGCCTTCGGGGGCTAGTTTTGGGGCGCGGCTGTGCCCGCGGCCTGATTTTGGCAAACGGAGGGGCCTCGCAAAGTCTCGCCCCATTCCGAGTCCGATGGACGAAGTTGGCCCGCCCCACACCCCAAGGCTATAGCCCACCCTTTTTTTGGCCATTTTTCCGCGGGACGAACTTGGCGCCCCAGCCTTCGGGCGCTCGTTTTGGTGCGGGGCGGCGCCCGCGGCCTGATTTTGGCACACGGTGGGGCCTCGCAAAGTCTCGCCCCATTCTGAGTCCGGCGGAGGAAGTTGGCCCACCCCACACCCCAATGCTATAGCCCAACCAATTTTCGGGCATTTTTGCGCAGGACGAACTTGGCGCCATAGTCTTCGGGGGCTCGTTTGGGGGCGCGGCTGTGCCCGCGGCCTGATTTTCGCACACGGAGGGGCCTCGCAAAGTCTCGCCCCATTCCGAGTCGGGAAGACGAAGTTGTCCCACCCCACACCCCAAGGCTATAGCCTACCCAATTTTTGGGCATTTTTCCGCAGGACGAAATTGGCGCGCCAGCCTTCGGGCGCCGTTCTGGGGCGCGGCTGTGCCCGCGGCCTGATTTTGGCAAACGTACGGGCCTCGCAAAGTCTCGCCCCATTCTGAGTCCGGAAGACGAATTTGGCCCACCCCAAACCCCAAGGATATAGCCCACCCAATTTTTGGGCATTTTTTCCGCATGACGAACTTCGCGCCCCAGCCTTCGGGGGCTTCTTTTGGGGCGTGGCTGTGCCCGCTGCCTGATTTTGGCACACGGAGGGGCCTCGCAAAGTCTCGCCCCATTCCGAGTCCGGCGGACGAAGTTGGCCCACCCCACACCCCAAGGCTATAGCCCACCCTTTTTTTGGGCATTTATCCGCAGGACGAACTTGGCGCCCCAGCCTTCGGGTGCTCGTTTTGGGGCGCGCGGCTGTGCCCGCGGCCTGATTTTGGCACACGGAGGGGCCTCGCAAAGTCTCGCCCCATTCCGAGTCCGACGGACGAAGTTGGCCCACCCCACACCCCAAGGCTATAGCCCACCCTTTTTTTGGGCATTTTTCCGCGGGACGAACTTGGCGCCCTAGCCTTCGGGTGCTCGTTTGGGGGCGCGGCTGTGCCCGCGGCCTTATTTTCGCACACGGAGGGGCCTCGCAAAGTCTCGCCCCATTCCGAGTCGGGAAGACGAAGTTGTCCCACCCCACACCCCAAGGCTATAGCCTACCCAATTTTTGGGAATTTTTCCGCATGACGAACTTGGCGCCCCATCCTTCGGGGGCTTGTTTTGGGGCGGGGCTGTCCCCGCGGCCTGATTTAGGCGCACGGAGGGGCCTCGCAAAGTCTCGCCCCATTCCGAGCCCGGCGGACGAAGTTGGCCCACCCCACACCCCAATGCTATAGCCCAACCAATTTTGGGGCATTTTTCCGCAGGACGAACTTGGCGCCATAGCCTTCGGGTGCTCGTTTGGGGGCGCGGCTGTGCCCGCGGCCTGATTTTCGCACACGGAGGGGCCTCGCAAAGTCTCGCCCCATTCCGAGTCGGGAAGACGAAGTTGTCCCACCCCACACCCCAAGGCTATAGCCTACCCAATTTTTGGGAATTTTTCCGCATGACGAACTTGGCGCCCCATCCTTCGGGGGCTTGTTTTGGGGCGGGGCTGTCCCCGCGGCCTGATTTAGGCGCACGGAGGGGCCTCGCAAAGTCTCGCCCCATTCCGAGTCCGGCGGACGAAGTTGGCCCACCCCACACCCCAAGGCTATAGCCCACCCAATTTTGGGGCATTTTTCCGCGGGACGAAGTTCGCGCCATAGCCTTCAGGGGCTCGTTTGGCGGCGCGGCTGTGCCCGCGGCCTGATTTTCGCACATGGATGGGCCTCGCAAAGTCTCGCCCCATTCTGAGTCCGGAAGACGAATTTGGCCCACCCCACACCCCAAGGCTATAGCCCACCCAATTTTTGGACATTTTTCCGCAGGACGAACTTGGCGCCCCAGCCTTCAGGGGCTCGTTTGGGGGGCGCGGCTGCGCCCGCGGCCTGATTTTCGCACACGGAGGGGCCCCGTAAAGTCACGCCCCATTCCCAGTCCGGCGGACGAAGTTGGCCCACCCCACACCCCAAGGCTATAGCCCACCCAATTTTGGGGCATTTTTCCGCATGACGAACTTGGCGCCCCAGCCTTCGGGCGGCCGTTTTGGGGCGCGGCTGTGCCCGCGGCCTGATTTTTGGCACACGGAGGGGCCTCGTAAAGTCTCGCCCCATTCCGAGTCCGGCGGACGAAGTTTGCCCACCCCAAACCCCAAGGCTATAGCCCACCCAATTTTGGGGCATTTTTCCGCAGGACGAACTTAACGCCCCAGCCTTCGGGCGCTCATTTTAGGGCGCGGCTGTGCCCGCGGCCTGATTTTGGCACACGGAGGGGCCTCGCAAAGTCCCGCCCCATTCCGAGTCCGGCGGACGAAGTTGGCCCACCCCACACCCCAAGGCTATAGCCCACGCTTTTTTTGGGCAATTTTCCGCAGGACGAACTTGGCGCCCCAGCCTTCGGGCGCTTGTTTTAGGGCGGGGCTGCCCCCGCGGCCTGATTTTGGCGCACGGAGGGGCCTCGCAAAGTCTCGCCCCATTCTGAGTCTAGAAGACGAATTTGGCCCACCCCACACCCCAAGGCTATAGCCCACCCAATTTTGCGGCATTTTTCCGCAGGACGAACTTGGCGCCCCAGCCTTCAGGGGCTTGTTTTGTGGCGCGGCGGTGCCCGCGGCCTGATTTTGGCACACGGAGGGGCCTCGTAAAGTCTCGCCCCATTCCGAGTCCGGCGGACGAAGTTGGCCCACCCCACACCCCAAGGCTATAGCCCACGCTTTTTTTGGGCAATTTTCCGCAGGACGAACTTGGCGCCCCAGCCTTCGGGCGCTTGTTTTAGGGCGGGGCTGCCCCCGCGGCCTGATTTTGGCACACGGAGGGGCCTCACAAAGTCTCGCCCCATTCCGAGTCCGGAAGACGAAGTTGGCCCACCCCACACCCCAAGGCTATAGCCCACCCAATTTTTGGACATTTTTCCTCAGGACTAACTTGGCGCCCCAGCCTTCGGGGGCTCGTTTGGGGGCGCGGCTGTGGCCGCGGCCTGATTTTCGCACCTGGAGGGGCCCCGCAAAGTCTCGCCCCATTCTGAGTCCGGCGGACGAAGTTGGCCCACCCCACACCCCAAGGCTATAGCCCACCCAATTTTTGGGGCATTTTTCCGCAGGAAGAACTTGGCGCCCCAGCCTTCGGGCGGCCGTTTCGGGGCGCGGCTGTGCCCGCGGCCTGATTTTGGCGCACGGAGGGGCCTCGCAAAGTCTCGCCCCATTCTGAGTCCGCAAGACGAATTTGGCCCACCCCACACCCCAAGGCTATAGCCCACCCAATTTTTGGGCATTTTTCCGCATGACGAACTTGGCGCCCCATCCTTCGGGGGCTTGTTTTGGGGCGCGGCTGTGCCCGCGGCCTGAGTTTCGCACACGGAGGGGCCTCGCAAAGTCTCGCCCCATTCCGAGTGCGGCGGACGAAGTTGGCCCACCCCACACCCCAACGCTATAGCCCACCCAATTTTGGGGCATTTTTCCGCAGGACGAACTTGGCGCCCCAGCCTTCGGGCGCTTGTTTTGGGGCGGGGCTGTGCCAGCGGCCTTATTTTGGCACACGGAGGGGCCTCGCAAAGTCTCGCCCATTCCGAGTCCGGCGGACGAAGTTGGCCAGCCCCACACCCCAAGGCTATAGCCCACCCCAATTTGGGAGATTTTTCTGCAGTACGAACTTGGAGCCCCAGCCTTCGGGCGCTCGTTTTGGAGCGCGGCTGTGCCCGCGGCCTATTTATGGCACACGGAGGGGCCCCGCAAAGTCTCGCCCCATTCCGAATCCGGCGGACCAAGTTGGCATGCCCAACACCCCAAGGATATAGCCCACCCAATTTTGGGGGATTTTTCCGCAGGACGAACTTGGCGCCCCAGCCTTCGGGCACTCGTTTTGGGTTGCGGCTGTGCCCGCGGCCTATTTTTGGCACAGGGAGGGGCCTCGCAAAGTCTAGCCCCTTTCCGAGTCCGGCGGACGATGTTGGCAAGCCCCACACCCCAAGGCTATAGCCCACCCAATTTTGGGGCATTTTTCCGCAGGACGAACTTGGCGCCCCAGCCTTCGGGCACTCGTTTTGGGTTGCGGCTGTGCCCGCGGCCTATTTTTGGCACAGGGAGGGGCCTCCCAAAGTCTAGCCCCTTTCCGAGTCCGGCGGACGAAGTTGGCACGCCCCACACCCCAAGGCTATAGCCCGCCCAATTTTGGGGCATTTTTCCTCCGGACGAACTTGGAGCCCCAGCCTTCGGGCGCTCGTTTTGGGTTGCGGCTGTGCCCGCGTCCTATTTTTGGCACAAGGAGGGGCCTCACAAAGTCTCGTCCCATTCGGAGTTCGGCGGACGAAGTTGGCCAGCGCCACACCCCAAGGCTATAGCCTATCCAATTTTGGGGGATTTTTCCGCAGGACGAACAAGGTGCCCCAGCCTTCCGGGGCTCGTTTTGGAGCGCGGCTGTGCCCGCGGCCTATTTTTGGCACATGGAGGGGCCTCGCAAAGTCTCGCCCCTCTCCGAGTCCGGCGGACGAAGTGGGCCTGCCCAACACCCCAAGGCTATAGCCCACCCAATTTTGGGGGATTTTTCCGCAGGGCGAACTTGGCGCCCCAGCCTTCAGGCGCTTGTTTTGGGGCGCGGCTGTGCCCGTGGCCAATTCTTGGCACACGGAGGGCCTTGCCAAGTCTCGCCCCATTCTGTGTCCGGCGGACGATGTTGGGAAGCCCCACACCCCAAGGCTATAGCCCACCCAATTTCGGGGGATTTTTCCGCAGGACGAACTTGGCGCCCCAGCCTTCGGGCACTCGTTTTGGGTTGCGGCTGTGCCCGCGTCCTGATTTTTGCACACGGAGGGGCCTCGCAAAGTCTCACCCCGTTCCGAGTCCGGCGGACGAAGTTTGCCAGCCCCACACCCCAAGGCTATAGCCCACCCCATTTTGGGAGATTTTTCCGCAGGACGAACTTGGAGCCCCAGCCTTCGGGCGCTCGTTTTGGAGCGTGGCTGTGCCCGCGGCCTATTTTTGGCAAACGGAGGGGCCTCGCAAAGTCTCGCCCCATTCCGAATCCGGCGGACCAAGTTGGCATGCCCAACACCCGAAGGATATAGCCCACCCAATTTTGGGGCATTTTTCCGCAGGACGAACTTGGCGCCCCAGCCTTCGGGCACTCGTTTTGGGTTGCGGCTGTGCCCGCGGCCTATTTTTGGCACAGGGAGGGGCCTCCCAAAGTCTAGCCCCTTTCCGAGTCCGGCGGACGAAGTTAGCACGCCCCACACCCCAAGGCTATAGCCCGCCCAATTTTGGGGCATTTTTCCGCACGACGAACTTGGAGCCCCAACCTTCGGGCGCTCGTTTTGGGTTGCGGCTGTGCCCGCGTCCTATTTTTGGCACAAGGAGGGGCCTCACAAAGTCTCGTCCCATTCCGAGTCCGGCGGACGAAGTTGGCCAGCGCCACACCCCAAGGCTATAGCCTATCCAATTTTGGGGGATTTTTCCGCAGGACGAACTTGGTGCCCCAGCCTTCGGGCACTCGTTTTGGGTCGCGCCTGTGCCCGCGGCCTATTTTTGGCACACGGAGGGGCCTCGCAAAGTCTCGGCCCATTCCATGTCCAGCGAACGAAGTGGGCCAGCCCCACACCCCAAGGTTATAGCCCACCCAATTTCGGGGGATTTTTCCGTAGGACGAACTTGGTGCCCCAGCCTTCGGGCACACGTTTTGGGTCGCGGCTGTGCCCGCGTCCTATTTTTGGCACAAGGAGGGGCCTCCCAAAGTCTCGTCCCATTCGGAGTTCGGCGGACGAAGTTGGCCAGCGCCACACCCCAAGGCTATAGCCTATCCAATTTTGGGGGATTTTTCCGCAGGACGAACAAGGTGCCCCAGCCTTCCGGGGCTCGTTTTGGAGCGCGGCTGTGCCCGCGGCCTATTTTTGGCACATGGAGGGGCCTCGCAAAGTCTCGCCCCTCTCCGAGTCCGGCGGACGAAGTGGGCCTGCCCAACATCCCAAGGCTATAGCCCACCCAATTTTGGAGGATTTTTCCGCAGGACGAACTTGGAGCCCCAGCCTTCGGGCGCTCGTTTTGCCGCGCGGATGTGCCCGCGGCCTATTTTTGGCACACGGAGGGGCCTCGCAAAGTCTCGCCCCATTCTGTGTCCGGCGGACGAAGTTGGGCAGCCCCACACCCCAAGGCTATAGCCCACCCAATTTTGGGGGATTTTTCCGCAGGACGAACATGGCGCCCCAGCCTTCGGGAGCTCGTTTTGGGGTGCGGCTGTGCCCGCGGCCTATTTTTGGCACACGGAGGGGCCTCGCAAAGTCTCGCCCCATTCCGAGTCCGGCGGACGAAGTGGGCCAGCCCCACACCCCAAGACTATAGAAAAATGCCCAAAAAAGGGGTGTGCTATAGCCATGGGGCGTGGGGCTGGCGAAGTTCGTCCTCCATCCTCGGAATGGTCCGAGACTTTGCCCACCTCCTCCCCACGCCAACAATAGGCCGCGGGCACAGCCGCGCCCAAAAACGAGCTGCGGAACCCCTTGGCGCCAAGTTCGTCCTGCAGAAAAATGCCCAAAAAAGGGGTGTGCTATAGCCACGGGGCGTTGAGCTGGCGAAGTTCGTCCGCCGCACTCGGAATGGGCCGAGACTTTGCGCACAGCCTCCCCGCGCCAAAAATAGGCTGCGGGCAAAGCCGCACCCAAAAAAGAGCAGCCAACCCCCTTGGCGCCCAGTTCATCCTGTGGAAAAACGCCCAAAAAAGGGGTGTGCTATAGCCTTGGGGCGTGGGGCTTGCGATGTTCGTCCGCCGGGCTCGGAATAGGCCGAGACTTTCCTGACACCCTCCCAGCGCTAAAAATAGGCCGCGGGCAAACCCGCGCCCAAAAACGTGCAGCCGAACCCCTTGGCCTTGGCGCCAAGTTCGTCCTGCAGAAAAATGCGCAAAAAAGGGGTGTGCTATAGCCTTGGGGCGTAGGGGTGGCGAAGTTCGTCCGCCGGACTTGGAATGGGCCGAGACTTTGCCCACCCCCTCCCCGCGCCATAAATAGGCCGCGGGCACAGCCGCATCGAAAAAAGAGCAGCTGAACCCCTTGGTGCCAAGTTCGTCCTATGGAAAAATGCCCAAAAAAAGGGGTGTGCTATAGCCATGGGGCGTGGGGCTGGCGAAGTTCGTCCTCCGTCCTCGGAATGGTCCGAGACTTTGCCCACCTCCTCCACACACCAAAAATAGGCCGCGGGCACAGCTGCGCCCAAAAACGAGCTGCGGAACCCCTTGGCGCCAAGTTCGTCCTGCGGAAAAATGCCCAAAAAGATGTGTGCTATAGCCTTAGGGCGTGGGGTTGGCGAAGTTCGTCCGCCTTCCTCGGAATGGGCCTAGACTTTGCCCATCTCTCCCCGCACCAAAAATAGGCCGCGGTCACAGCTGCGCCCAAAAAAGAGCTCCCGAACCTCTCGGCACCAAGTTCGTCCTGCAGAAAAACGCCCAAAAAAGGGGTGTGCTATAGCCTTGGGGCGTGGGGCTGGCGAAGTTTGTCCTCCTTCCTCGGAATGGGCCGAGACTTTGCCCACCTGCTCCCCGCACCAAAAATAGGGCGCACGCACCGCCGCACCCAAAAACGAGCAGTCGGACCCTTTGGCGCCAAGTTCGTCCTGCGGAAAAATGCCCAAAAATGGGGTGTGCTATAGCCTTGGGGCGTGGGGCTGGCAAAGTTCGGCCACCGGACTCGGAATGGGCCGAGACATTGCGCACCTCTTCCCCACACCAAAAATAGGCTGCGGGCACAGCCGCGCCCAAAAAAGAGCAGCCGAAACCCTTGGCGCCAAGTTCGTCCTGCGGAAAAATGCCCAAAAAAGGGGTGTGCTATAGCCTTGGGGCATGGGGCTGGCGAAGTTCGTCTGCCCTCCATGGAATGGGCCTAGACTTTGCCCAACCCCTCCACACCCCAAAAATAGGCCGCGGGCACAGCCGCGCCCAAAAACGAGCAGCCGAACCCCTTGGCGCCAAGTTCGTCCTGCGGAAAAATGCCCAAAAAAGGGGTGTGCTATAGCCTTGGGGCATGGGGCTGGCGAAGTTCGTCTGCCCTCCATGGAATGGGCCTAGACTTTGCCCAACCCCTCCACGCCCCAAAAATAGGCCGCGGGCACAGCCGCGCCCAAAAACGAGCAGCCGAACCCCTTGGCGCCAACTTCGTCCTGCGGAAAAATGCCCAAAAAAGGGTCGTGCTATAGCCTTGGGGCGTGGGGCTGGCGAAGTTCGTCCGCCGGACTCGGAATGGGCTGAGACTTTGCCCATCCCCTCCCCATGCCGAAAATAGGCCGTGGGCACGCCCGTGCCAAAAACGAGCAGACGAACCCCTTGGCGCCAGGTTCGTCCTGCGGAAAAATGCCCAAAAAAGGGGTGTGCTATATCCTTGGGGCGTGGGGCCGGCGAAGTTCGTCTGCCGGACTCGGAATGGGCCGAGACATTGCCGGCCCCCTCGCCACACCAAAAATAGGCCGCGGGCACAGCCGCACCCAAAAAAGAGCAGCCGAACCCTTGGCGCCAAGTTCGTCCTGAGGAAAAATGCCCAAAAAAGGGGTGTGCTATAGCCTTTGGGCGTGGGGTTGGCGTACTTCGTCCGCCTCCCTCGGAATGGGCCTAGACTTTTCCCATCCCCTCCGCGCACCAAAAATAGGGCGCGGTCAGAGCTGCACCCAAAAAAGAGCACCCGAACCCGTCGGCACCAAGTTCGTCCTGCGGAAAAACGCCCAAAAAAGGGTGTGCTATAGCCTTGGGGCGTGGGGCTGGCGAAGTTCGTCCGCCGGACTCAGAATGGGACGTGACTTTGCCCACCCCCTCGCCGCGCCAAAAATAAGCCGCCAGTAATGCCGCGCTCAAGAAATAGCAGCGGAACCCCTTGGCGCCATGTTCGTCCTGCGGAAAAATGCCCAAAATAGGGGCGGGCTATAGCCTTGGGCGTGGCGTGGGGCTGGCGAAGTTCGTCCGCCGGGCTTGGAATGGGCTGAGACTTTACCCACCCCCTCCCTGTGCCAAAAATAGGCTGCGGGCAAAGCCACGCGCAAAAAGGAGCAGCCGAATCCCTTGTCCCCAAGTTAGTCTAGCGGAAAAATCTCCAAAAAAGGGGTAGGCTATAGCCTTGGGGCGTGGGGCTGGCGAAGTTCGTCTGCCGGACTCAGGGTGGGCGGAGACTTTGCCTGGAACCTCCCCATGCCAAAAATAGGCCGCGGTCACAGCTGCACCCAAAAAAGAGCACCCGAACCCCTCGGCACCAAGTTCGTCCTGCGGAAAAACGCCCGAAAAAGGGTGTGCTATAGCCTTGGGGCGTGAGGCTGGCGAAGTTCGTCCTCCTTCCTCGGAATGGGCCGAGACTTTGCCCAGCCGCTCCCCGCACTAAAAATAGGCCGTGTGCACTACCGCGCCCAAAAACGAGCAGCCGGTCCCCCTAGCGCCAAGTTCATCCTGCGGAAAAATGCCCAAAAAAGGGGGTGCTATAGACTTGGGGTGTGGGGCTGGCAAAGTTCGTCCGTCTTCCTCGGAATCGGCCAAGACTTTGCCCAGCCCCTCCCCGCGACAAAAAAAGGCCGTGAGCACAGCCGCGTACAAAAAGAGCAGCCGAACCCCGTGGCGCCAAATTCATCCTACGGAAAAATGCCCAAAAAAGGGGTGTGCTATAGCCCTGGGGCGTGCGGCTGGCGAAGTTCGTCCGCCGGACTCGGAATGGGTCGAGACTTTGCCCACCCCCTCTCCCCGCCAAAAATTGACCGTGGGCACAGCCACGCTCAAAGAAGAGCAGCCAAACCCCTTGGCGCCAAGTTCGTCCTGCGAGAAAACGCTCAAAAAAGGGGTGGACAATAGCCTTGCGGCGTGGGGCTGGCGAAGTTCGTCCACCGGACTCAGAATGGGACGTGACTTTGCCCACCCCCTCCCCGCGCCAAAAATAAGCCGCCGGTAATGCCGCGCTCAAGAAATACCAGCGGAACCCCTTGGCGCCAAGTTCGTCCAGCGGAAAAATGCCCAAAAAAGGAGTGGGCTATAGCCTTTGGGCGTGGGGCTGGCGAAGTTCCTCTGCCGGACTAGGAATGGGCCGAGACTTTGCCCACCCCCTCCCCGCACTAAAAATAGGCCGCGGGCACTGTCGTACCCAAAAAAGAGCAGCCGAACCCCTTGGCGCCAAGTTCGTACTGCAGAAAAATGCCCAAAAAAGGGGTGGGCTATAGCCTTGGGCGTGGGGCTGGCGAAGTTCGTCTGCCGGACTCGGAATGGGCCGAGACTTTGCCCACCCACTCCCCATGCCAAAAATCGGCCACGGGCACTGACGCGCTCAAAAAAGAGCAGCTGAACCCCTTGGCGCCAAGTTCGTACTGCAGAAAAATGCCCAAAAAAGGGGTGGGCTATAGCCTTGGGGCACGGGGCTGGTGAAGTTCGTCCGCTGGACTCGGAATGGGCCGAGACTTTGCCGGCCCCCTCGCCGCGTGAAAAATAGGCCGTGGGCACTGTCGTACCGAAAAAGGAGCAGCCGAACCCCTTAGCGCCAACTACGTCCTGCAGAAAAAAGCCCAAAAAAGGGGTGGGCTATAGCCTTGGGCCGTCGGGCTGGCGAAGTTCGTCCGCCGGACTCGGACTGGGCCTAGACTTTGCCCACCCCATCCCCGCGGCAAAAATACGCCACGGGCACAGCCGCGCCCAAAAAAGAGAAGCCGAACCCCTTGGCGCCAAGTTCGTCCTGCTGAAAAATGCCCAAAAAAGGGGTGGGCTATAGCCTTGGGGCACGGGGCTGGTGAAGTTCGTCTGCCAGATTCGGAATGGGCCGAGACTTTTCCGGCCCCCTCGCGGCGCCAAAAATAGGCCGTGGGCACAGCCGCACCCAAAAAAGAGCAGCCAAACCCCTGGGCGCCAAGTTCGTACTGCAGAAAAATGCCCAAAAAAGGGGTGTGCTATAGCCTTGGGCCATGGGTCTGGCGAAGTTCTTCTGCCTTCCTCGGAATGGGCTGAGGCTGCGCCCACCCCCTCCCCACGCCAAAAATAGGCCGTGGGCTCAGCCGCGCCCAAAAAAGAGCAGCCAAACCCCGTGGCGCCAAATTCATCCTACGGAAAAATGCCCAAAAAAGGGGTGTGCCACAGCCCTGGGGCGTGGGGCTGGCGAAGTTCGTCCGCTGGACTCGGAATGGGCCGAGACTTTGCCCACCCCCTCCCCCCGCCAAAAATTGACCGTGGGCATAGCCGCGCCCAAAAAAGAGCAGCCGAACCCCTTGGCGCCAAGTTTGTCCTGCGAAAAAATGCTCAAAAAAGGGGTGGACTATAGCCTTGCGGGGTGGGGCTGGCGAAGTTCGTCCACCGGACTCAGAATGGGACGTGACTTTGCCCACCCCCTCCCCGCACCAAAAATAAGCCGCCGGTAATGCCGCGCTCAAGAAATACCAGCGGAACCCCTTGGCGCCAAGTTCGTCCAGCGGAAAAATGCCCAAAAAAGGAGTGGGCTATAGCCTTGGGGCGTGGGGCTGGCGAAGTTCCTCTGCCGGACTCGGAATCGGCCGAGACTTTGCCCACACCCTCCGTGCGCGAAAAATAGGCCGCGGGCACAGCCGTGCCCAAAAAAGAGCAGCCGAACCCCTTCGCACCAAGTCGTCCTGCGGCAAAAATTCCCAAAAAAGGGGTCGGCTATAGCCTTGGGACGTGGGGCTGGCGAAATTTGTCTGCCGGACTCGGAATGGGCCGAGACCTTACCCGCCTCCTCCCCGCCCCAAAAATAGGCTGCCGGCAGAGCCGCGCCCAAAAAAGAGCAGCCGAACCCTTGGCCCCAAGTTCGTCCAGCGGGAAAATCCCCACAAAAGGGGTGGGCTATAGCCTTGGGGGGTGGGGCCGGCGAAGTTCGTCCGCCGGACTTGGCCAAAAATAGGCCGTGTGCACAGCCGCGCCCAAAAAAGAGTAGCCGAACCCCATGGCGCCAAGTTCGTCCGGCGGAAAAAATGCCCAAAAAAGGGGTGGGCTATAGCCTTGGGCGTGGCGTGGGGCTGGCGAAGTTCGTCCGCCGGACTCGAAATGGGCCGAGACTTTACCCACCCCCTCCCCGTGCCAAAAATAGGCCGCGGTCACAGCCGCGTGCAAAAAAGAGCAGCCGAATCCCTTGTCGCCAAGTTAGTCCAGTGGAAAAATCCCCAAAAAAGGGGTGGGCTATAGCCTTGGGGCGTGGGGCTGGCGAAGTTCATCCGCCGGACTCGGAATGGGCCGAGACTTTGCCTGGCCCCTCCCCGTGCCATAAATAGGCCGCGGGCACAGCCGCGCCCAAAAAAGAGCAGCCGAATCCCATGGCGCCAAGTTGGTCCTGTGGAAAAATGCCCAAAATACGGGTGGGCTATAGCCTTGGGGCGTGGGACTGGTGAAGTTCGTCCGCCGGACTCAGAATCGGCCGAGACTTTGCCTGGCCCCTCCCCGCACCAAAAATAGTCCACGGGCACAGCTGCGCCCCAAAAAGAGCAGCCGAACCCCTTGGCGCCAAGTTTGTCCTGCGGAAAAATTCCCAAAAAAGGGGTGGGCTATAGCCTTGGGGCGTGGGGCTGGCGAAGTTCGTCCGCCAGACTCGGAATGGGCCGTGACTTTGCCCACCCCCTCCCCGCGCCAAAACTCGGCCGCAGACACAGCCGCGCCCAAAAAAGAGCGGCCAATGGTCGAAATGGGAGGAGACTTAACTGCGAAGTAAAGTCCAAAAAGGTGTTTCGCTATAGCCTTGAGGCGTGGGGCTGGCGAAGTTCGTCCGCTGGACTCGGACTGGGCCGAGACTTTACCCACGCCCTCCCCGTACAAAAAATAGGTCACGGGCACAGCCGCGCCCAAAAAAGAGCAGCTGAACCCCTTGACGCCATGTTCGTCCTGCGGAAAAACGCCCAAAAAAGGGGTGGGCTATATGTTGCGGACTGCCCAATTCGCTAGCCCAATTGCCCACAATTTTGGGCTAGAGAGCCAACACAAGGCCAAGAGTGCTAGCTTGGCCCAATTCCAGAATATTCTAGGCAACTCTAGCACATGTGAGCTTGTAAATACTCTAGAGTTTTCCATACATTTCTAGCACATGTAAATAGCTAGGCAATTGTAGAATTCTCTACAATCTCTAGAGCTTGGCAAGCCTCCCCTATAAATATGGGATGGCATTTGGCATTTGTATCCAACAAACACTACAACAAGCAACTCAACCATTGTAATCTCTCTTTGTGCAATACAAGTTCTCTTTTGGCTCAATTGCTCTCTTCTCTAGTTCGAGAAGCTCTAGGCTTACTTAGCAACATTCGGCAAGTTGTCTAAGTGCCGCACAGGTTAGCTGCGCAAAATACTCATCCCGTGACATATAGCCTTGGGGCATGGGGCTGGCGAAGTTCGTCTGCCAGACTCGGAATGGGCTGAGACTTTGCCCAACCCCTCCCCATGCCAAAAATAGGCCGCGGGTACAGCCGCGCCCAAAAAAGAGCAGCCGAACCCCTTGGCGCGAAGTTCGTCCGGCGGAAAAATGCACAAAAAAGGGGTGGGCTATAGCCTTGGGGCGTGGGGCTGGCGAAGTTCGTCTGCCAGACTCGGAATGGGCCGAGACTTTGTCCTCTCCCTCCCCGTGCCAAAAGTAGGCGCGGGCACAGCCGCGCCCAAAAAAGAGCAGCAGAACCCCTTGGCGCCAAGTTCGTCCTGTGGAAAAAGGCCCCAAAAAGGGGTTGGCTATAACCTTGGGGCATGGGGCTAGCGAAGTTCGTCTTGCGGAAAAAGGCCCAAAAAAGGGGTGGGCTATAGCCTTGGGGCGTGGGGCTAGCGAAGTTCGTCCGCCGGACTCGCAATGGGCCGAGACTTTGCCCACCCCCTCCCCGCCCAAAAATAGACCGCGGGCACAGCAGCGCCCAAAAAAGAGCAGCCGAACCCCTTGGCGCGAAGTTCGTCCTGCTGAAAAAGAGCCAAAAAAGGGGTGGGCAATAGCCTTGGGGCGTGGGGCTGGCGAAGTTCGTCCGCCGGACTCGGAATGGCGGGAGACTTTGCCCACCCCTCCCAGCACCAAAAATAGCCCGCGGGCACACCCCCCGCCCAAAAAAGAGCAGCCGAAGTGCTCGGCTCCATGTTCGTCCTGCAGAAAAACGCCTAAAAAAGGGGTGGGCTATAGCCTTCGGGCGTGGGGCTGGCGAAGTTCTTCCACCGGGCTCGGAATGGGCTGAGACTTTGTCAACCCCCTCCCAGTGCAAAAAATAGGCCGCGGGCACAGCCGCGCCCAAAAACGAGCAGCCGAACCCTCTGGCGCAAAGTTCGTCCTGCGGAAAAAGGACCAAAAAAGGGGTAGGCTATAGCCTTGGGGCTTGGGGCTGGCGAAGTTCGTCCACCTTCCTCGGAATGGGCCTAGACTTTGCCCAACCCCTCCCCGTGCCAAACAAAGGCCGCGGGCACAGCCGCGCCCAAAAACGAGCAGCCGAATCCCTTGGCGCCAACTTCGACCTGGTGAAAAATGCCCAAAAAAGGGGTGTCCTATAGCCTTGGGAAGTGGGGCTGGCGAAGTTCGTCCGCCGGACACGGAATGGGCAGAGACTTTGCCCACCCCCTCCCAGCGCCAAAAATCGGCTGCGGGCACAGCCAATCCCAAAAACGAGCAGCCGAACCACTTGGTGTCAAGTTCGTCCTGTGGAAAAATGCCCAAAAAAGGGGTGTGCTATAGCCTTGGGGCGTGGGGCTGGCGATGTTCGTCCCCCTTCCTCGGAATGGGTGGAGACATTGCCCACCCCCTCCCCGCCCCAACAACAGGCCGCGGGCACAGCCACGCTCAAAACAAGCAGGCGAACCCCTTGGCGTCAAGTTCGTCCTGCGGCAAAATGCCGAAAAAAGGGGTGTGGTATAACCTTGGGGAGTGGGGCTGGCGAAGTTCGTCCGCCGGACTCGGAATGGGCCAAGATTTATCCCAGCCCCGTCCCCGCACCAAAAATAGGCCGCGGGGGCAGCCGTGCCAAAAAACGAACGGACGAACCCCTTGGCGCCAAGTTCGTCCTACGGAAAAATGCCCAAAAAAGGGGTGTGCTATAGCCTTGGGGCGTGGGGCTGGCAAAGTTCGACCGCCGGACTCGGAATGGGCCGAGCCATTGCGCACCTCTTCCCCACGCCAAAAATAGGCTGCGGGCACAGCCACGCCCAAAAAAGAGCAGCCGAAACCCTTGGCGCCAAGTTCGTCCTGCGGAAAAATGCCCAAAAAAGGGGTGTGCTATAGCCTTTGGGCGTGGGGCTGGCGATGTTCGTCCGCCCTCCATGGAATGGGCATAGACTTTGCCCAACCCCTCCACGCCCCAAAAATAGGCTGCGGGCACAGCCGCGCCCAAAAAAGAGCAGCCGAAACCCTTGTCGCCAAGTTCGTCCTGCAGAAAAATGCCCAAAAAAGGGGTGTGCTATAGCCTTTGGGCGTGGGGCTGGCGATGATCGTCCGCCCTCCATGGAATGGGCCTAGACTTTGCCCAACCCCTCCACGCCCCAAAAATAGGCCGCGGGCACAGCCGCGCCCAAAAACGAGCAGCCGAACCCCTTGGCGCCAACTTCGTCCTGCGGAAAAATGCCCAAAAAAGGGGCGTGCTATAGCCTTGGGGCGTGGGGCCGGCGAAGTTCATCTGCTGGACTCGGAATGGGCCGACATTGCCCACCCCTTCCCCATGCCAAAAATAGTCCGCGGGCACAGCCGCGCCCAAAAACGAGCAGCCGAACCCTTGGCGCCAACTTCGTCCTGCGGAAAAATGCCCAAAAAAGGGGTGTGCTATAGCCTTGGGGCGTGGGGCTGGCGAAGTTCGTCCGCCGGACTCGGAATGGGCCGAGACTTTGCCCATCCCCTCCCCACGCCGAAAATAGGCCGTGGGCACGCCCGTGGCCAAAAACGAGCAGACGAACTCCTTGGCGCCAGGTTCGTCCTGCGGAAAAATGCCCAAAAAATGGGTGTCTATAGCCTTGGGGCGTGGGGCTGGCGAAGTTCGTCCGCCGGACTCGGAATGAGCCGAGACATTTCCCATCCCTTCCCCATGCCAAAAATAGGCCGTGGCCACAGCTGCGCCGAAAAAAGAGCGGCTGAAAACCTTGGCGTCCTGCGGAAAAATGCCCAAAAATGGGGTGTGCTATAGCCTTGGGGCGTGGGGCTGGCGAAGTACGTCCGCCTTCCTCGGAATGGTCCTTGACTTTGCCCAACCCCTCCCCGTGCCAAAAATAGGCCGCGGGCACAGCCGTCCCCAAAAACGAGCAGACGAACCCCTTGGCGCCATGTTCGTCCTACGAAAAATGCCCAAAAAAGGGGTGTGCTATAGCCTTGGGGCGTGGGGCTGGCAAAGTTCGGCCGCCGGACTCGGAATGGGCCGAGACATTGCCCACCCCTTCCCCACGCCAAAAATAGGCTGCGGGCACAGCCGCGCCCAAAAAAGAGCAGCCGAAACCCTTGGCGCCAAGTTCGTCCTGCGGAAAAATGCCCAAAAAAGGGGTGTGCTATAGCCTTGGGGAGTGGGGCGTTCGAAGTTCGTCCGCCGGACTCGGAATGGGCCGAGACTTTGACCACCCCCTCCCCGCGCCAAAAATATGCCACGGGCACAGCCGCGCCCAAAAACGAGCCGGCGAACCCCTTGGCGTCAAGTTCGTCCGGTGGAAAAAAGCCCAAAAAAGGGGTGTGCTATAGCCTTGGGGCATGGGGCTAGCAAAGTTCGTCCACCGGACTCGGAATGGGCCAAAACTTTGCACCCCCCTCCTCGCACCAAAAATAGGTCGCGGGCACAGCTGTGCCAAAACAGGGCAGCCGAACTCCTTGCCACCAAGTTCGTCCTGCGGAAAAACGTCCAAAAAAGGGGTGTGCTATTGCCTTGGGGCGTGGGGCTGGCGAAGTTCGTCCACCGGACACGGAATGGGCCGAGACTTAGCCAAACCCCTCCCCGCGCCAACAATAGGCCTCAGGCACACAGCCGTGCCCAGAAAAGAGCAGGCGAACCCCTTGGCGCCAAGTTCGTCCTGCAGAAAAATGCCCAAAAAAGGGGGGTGCTATAGCCTTGGGGCGTGGGGCTGGCAAAGTTCGTCCGCCGGACTCGGAAGGAGCCGAGACTTTGACCACCCCCTCCCCGCACCAAAAGTGGTCCGCGGGAACAGCCGCTCCCAAAAACGAGCAGCCTAACCGCTTGGCACCAGGTTCGTCCTGCCGAAAAATGCCCAAAAAAGGGGTGTGCTATAGCCTTGGGGCGTGGGGCTGGCGAAGTTCGTCCGCGGGACTCGGAATGGGCCAAGAATTTACCCACCCCCATCCCCGTACCAAAAATAGGCTGCGTGGGAAGCAGTGCCCAAAAAAGAGCAGCCGATCCCCTTGGCGTCAAGTTCGTCCGGTGGAAAAATGCCCAAAAAAGGGGTGTGCTATAGCCTTGGGGCATGGGGCTAGCAAAGTTCTTCCGCCGGACTCGGAATGGGCCGAGACTTTGCATCCCCCTCCCAGCACCAAAAATAGGTCGCGGGCACAGCTGTGCCAAAAAAGGGCAGCCGAACTCCTTGGCACCAAGTTCGTCCTGCGAAAAACGTCCAAAATAGGGGTGTGCTATTGCCTTGGGGCGTGGGGCTGGCGAAGTTCGTCCACCGGACACGGAATGCGCCGAGACTTAGCCAAACCCCTCCCCGCGCCAACAATAGGCCTCAGGCACACAGCCGTGCCCAGAAAAGAGCAGCCGAACCTCTTGGCGCCAAGTTCGCCCTGCAGAAAAATGCCCAAAAAAGGGGTGTGCTATAGCCTTGGGGCGTGGGGCTGGCAAAGTTCGTCCACCGGACACGGAATGGCCCGAGACTTTGCACCCCCCTCCCCGCACCAAAAATAGGTCACAGGCACAGCTGTACCAAAAAAGGGCAGCCGAACTCCTTGGCACCAAGTTCGTCCTGCGGAAAAATGCCCAAAAAAGAGGTGTGCTATAGCCTTGGGGTGTAATGCTGGCGAAGTTCGTCCGCCCTCCACGGAATGGGCCTAGACTTTGCCCAACTCCTCCACGCCCCAAAAATAGGCCGCGGGCACAGCCGCGCCCAAAAAGGAGCAGCCAAACTCCTTGGCGCCAGGTTCGTCCTGCGGAAAAATGCCCAAAGAAGGGTTGTGCTATAGCCTTGGGGCGTGGGGCTGGCAAAGTTCGGCCGCCGGACTCGGAATGGGCCGTGACATTGCCCACCCCTTCCCCACGCCAAAAATAGGCTGCGGGCACAGCCGCGCCCAAAAAAGAGCAGCCGAAACCCTTGGCGCCAAGTTCGTCCTGCGGAAAAATGCCCAAAAAAGGGGTGTGCTATAGCCTTGGGGCGTGGGGCTGGCGAAGTTCGTCCGCCCTCCACGGAATGGGCCCAGACTTTGCCCAACTCCTCCACGCCCAAAAAATAGGCCGCGGGCACAGCCGCGCCCAAAAAGGAGCAGCCAAACTCCTCGGCGCCAGGTTCGTCCTGCGGAAAAATGCCCAAAGAAGGGGTGTGCTATACCCTTGGTGCGTGGGGCTGGCGAAGTTCGTCCGCCGGACTTGGAATGGGCCGAGACTTTGCCCATCCCCTCCCCACGCCAAAAAGAGGCCGCGGGCACGCCCGTGCCCAAAAACGAGCTGACGAACCCCTTGGCGCCAGGTTTGTCCTGCATAAAACTGCCCAAAAAATGGGTGTGCTATAGCCTTGGGGCGTGGGACTGGCGAAGTTTGTCCGCCGGACACGGAATGGGCTGAGACTTTACCCACCCCCTCCCAGCGCCAAAAATCAGCCGCGGGCACAGCCAAGCCCAAAAACGAGCAGCCGAACCACTTCGCGTCAAGTTCGTCCTGCGGAAAAATGCCCAAAAAAGGGGTGTGCTATAGCCTTGGGGCGTGGGGCTGGCGATGTTCGTCCGCCTTCCTCGGAATGGGTGGAGACATTGCCCACCCCCTCCCCGCCCCAAAAATAGGCCGCGGGCACAGCCGCGCTCAAAACGAGCAGCCGAACCCCTTGGCGTCAAGTTCGTCCTGCGGCAAAATACCCAAAAAAGGGGTGTGCTATAACCTTGGGGAGTGGGGCAGGCGAAGTTCGTCCGCCGGACTCGGAATGGGCCGAGACATTGCCCACCCCTTCCTCACGCCAAAAATAGGCCGCGGGCACAGCCACGCCCAAAAAAGTGCAGCCGATATCCTTGGCGCCAAGTTCGTCCTGTGAACAAAGGCCGAAAAAAGGGGTGTGCTATAGCCTTGGGGCGTGGGGCTGGCGAAGTTCATCCACCTTCCTCGGAATGGGCCTAGACTTTGCCCAACCCCTGCCCTCGTTAAAAATAGGCCGCGGGCACCGCCGCACCAAAAAACGAGCAGCCGAACCCCTTGGCGCCAACTTCGTCCGGCGGAAAAATGCCCAAAAAAGGGTGTGCTATAGCCTTTGGGCGTGGGGCTGGCGAAGTTCGTCCGCCGGACTCGGGATGGGCCGAGACTTTGCCCATCCCCTCCCCGCGTCAAAAATAGGCCGCGGGCACAGCCGCGCCCAAAAACGAGTAGCCGAACCCCTTGGCGCAAACTTCGTCCTGCGGAAATATGCCCAAAAAAGGGGTGTGCTATAGCCTTGGGGCGTGGGGCTGGCGAAGTTCGTCCGCGGGACTCGGAATGGGCCAAGAATTTACCCACCCCCATCCCCGCACCAAAAATAGGCTGCGTCGGAAGCAGTGCCCAAAAAAGAGCAGCCGATCCCCTTGGCGTCAAGTTCGTCCGGTGGAAAAATGCCCAAAAAAGGGGTGTGCTATAGCCTTCGGGCATGGGGCTAGCAAAGTTCGTCCGCCGGACTCGGAATGGGCCGAGACTTTGCACCCCCCTCCCCGCACCAAAAATAGGTCGCGGGCACAGCTGTGCCAAAAAAGGGCAGCCGAACTCCTTGGCACCAAGTTCGTCCTGCGAAAAACGTCCAAAAAAGGGGTGTGCTATTGCCTTGGGGCGTGGGACTGGCGAAGTTCATCCACCGGACACGGAATGGGCCGAGACTTAGCCAAACCCCTCCCCGCGCCAACAATAGGCCTCAGGCACACAGCCGTGCCCAGAAAAGAGCAGCCGAACCCCTTGGCGCCAAGTTCGTCCTGCAGAAAAATGCCCAAAAAAGGGGTGTGCTATTGCCTTGGGGCGTGGGGCTGGCGAAGTTCGTCCACCGCACACGGAATGGGCCGAGACTTAGCCAAACCCCTCCCCGCGCCAACAATAGGCCTCAGGCACACAGCCGCGCCAAAAAACGAGCAGACGAACCCCTTGGCGCCAAGTTCGTCCTGCAGAAAAATGCCCAAAAAAGGGGTGTGCTATAGCCTTGGGGCGTGGGGCTGGCGAAGTTCATCCGCCGGACTTGGAATGGGCCGAGACTTTGCCCATCCCCTCCCCACGCCGAAAATAGGCCGCGGGCATGCCCGTGCCCAAAAACGAGCTGACGAACCCCTTGGCGCCAGGTTTGTCCTGCATAAAAATGCCCAAAAAATGGGTGTGCTATAGCCTTGGGGCGTGGGACTGGCGAAGTTCGTCCGCCGGACACGGAATGGGCCGAGACTTTGCCCACCCCCTCTCAGCGCCAAAAATCGGCCGCGGGCACAGCCAAGCCCAAAAACGTGCAGTCGAACCACTTGGCGTCAAGTTCGTCCTGCGGAAAAATGCCCAAAAAAGGGGTGTGCTATAGCCTTGGGGCGTGGGGCTGGCGATGTTCGTCCGCCTTCCTCGGAATGGGTGGAGACATTGCCCACCCCTCCCCGCCCCAAAAATAGGCCGCGGGCACAGCCGCGCCCAAAAAGGAGCAGCCAAACTCCTTGGCGCCAGGTTCGTCCTGCGGAAAAATGCCCAAAGAAGGGGTGTGCTATAGCCTTGGGGCGTGGGGCTGGCGAAGTTCATCCACCTTCCTCGGAATGGGCCTAGACTTTGCCCAACCCCTCCCCTCGTTAAAAATAGGCCGCGGGCACAGCCGCGCCAAAAAACGAGCAACCGAACCCCTTGGCGCCAACTTCGTCCTGCGGAAAAATGCCCAAAAAAGGGTGTGCTATAGCCTTGGGGCATGGGGCTGGCGAAGTTCGTCCCCCGGACTCGGAATGGGCCGAGACTTTGCCCATCCCCTCCCCGCGCCGAAAATAGGCCGCGGGCACGCCCCTGCCCAAAAACGAGCAGACGAACCCCTTGGCGCCGGGTTCGTCCTGCAAAAAAATGCCCAAAAAAGGGGTGTGCTATAGCCTTGGGGCGTGGGGCTGGCAAAGTTCGTCCGCAGGACTCGGAATGGGCCGAGACTTTGCCCATCCCCTCCCCGCGCCGAAAATAGGCCGCGAGCACGCCCGTACCCAAAAATGAGCAAACGAACCCCTTGGCGCCAGGTTCGTCCTGCGGAAACATGCCGAAAAAAGGGGTGTGCTATAGCCTTGGCGCGTGGGGCTGGCGAAGTTCGTCCCCCGGACTCGGAATGGGCCGAGACATTGCCCACCTCTTCCCCACGCCAAAAATAGGCCGCAGGCACACAACCGCACCCAAAAAAGAGCAGCCGAAACCCTTGGCGCCAAGTTCGTCCTGCGGAAAAATGCCCAAAACAGGGGTGTGCTATAGCCTTGGGGGGTGGGGCTGGCGAAGTTCGTCTGCCAGACTCAGAAGTCGAGAATTTGTCCACCACCTCTCCATGCCAAAAATAGGCCGCAGGCACAGCCGCGCTCAAAAAAGAGCAGCCTAACCCCTTGGCGCCAAGTTCGCTCAGCGGAAAAATGCCCAAAAAAGGGGTGTCCTATAGCCTTGGGGCGTGGGGCTGGCGATGTTCGTCCGCCTTCCTCAGAACGGGCCTAGACTTTGCCCACCCCCTCCCAGCGCCAAAAATAGGCCGCGGGCACAGCCAAGCCCAAAAACGTGCAGCCGAACCACTTGGCGTCAAGTTCGTCCTGCGGAAAAATGCCCAAAAAAGGGGTGTGCTATAGCCTTGGGGCGTGGGGCTGGCGATGTTCGTCCGCCTTCCTCGGAATGGGTGGAGACATTGCCCACCCCTCCCCGCCCCAAAAATAGGCCGCGGGCACAGCCGCGCCCAAAAAGGAGCAGCCAAACTCCTTGGCGCCAGGTTCGTCCTGCGGAAAAATGCCCAAAGAAGGGGTGTGCTATAGCCTTGGGGCGTGGGGCTGGCGAAGTTCATCCACCTTCCTCGGAATGGGCCTAGACTTTGCCCGACCCCTCCCCTCGTTAAAAATAGGCCGCGGGCACAGCCGCGCCAAAAAACGAGCAACCGAACCCCTTGGCGCCAACTTCGTCCTGCGGAAAAATGCCCAAAAAAGGGTGTGCTATAGCCTTGGGGCATGGGGCTGGCGAAGTTCGTCCCCCGGACTCGGAATGGGCCGAGACTTTGCCCATCCCCTCCCCGCACCGAAAATAGGCCGCGGGCACGCCCGTGCCCAAAAACGAGCAGACGAACCCCTTGGCGCCGGGTTCGTCCTGCAGAAAAATGCCCAAAAAAGGGGTGTACTATAGCCTTGGGGCGTGGGGCTGGCAAAGTTCGTCCGCCGGACTCGGAATGGGCCGAGACTTTGCACCCCCCTCCCCGCACCAAAAGTAGGTCGCGGGCACCGCTGTGCCAAAACAGGGCAGCCGAACTCCTTGGCACCAAGCTCGTCCTGCGGAAAAACGTCCAAAAAAGGGGTGTGCTATTGCCTTGGGGCGTGGGGCTGGCAAAGTTCGTCCACCGGACACGGAATGGGCCGAGACTTAGCCAAACCCCTCCCCGCGCCAACAATAGGCCTCAGGCACACAGCCGTGCCCAGAAAAGAGCAGCCGAACCCTTGGCGCCAAGTCGTCCTGCAGAAAAATGCCCAAAAAAGGGGTGTGCTATAGCCTTGGGGCGTGGGGCTGGCAAAGTTCGTCCACCGGACACGGAATGGGCCGAGACTTTGACCACCGCCTCCCCGCGCCAAAAATAGGCCGCGGGCACAGCCGCGCCCAAAAACGAGCCGGCGAACCCCTTGGCGTCAAGTTCGTCCGGTGGAAAAAAGCCCAAAAAAGGGGTGTGCTATAGCCTTGGGGCATGGGGCTAGCAAAGTTCGTCCGCCGGACTCGGAATGGGCCGAGACTTTGCACCCCCCTCCCCGCACCAAAAATAGGTCGCGGGCACAGCTGTGCCAAAAAAGGGCAGCCGAACTCCTTGGCACCAAGTTCGTCCTGCGAAAAACGTCCAAAAAAGGGGTGTGCTATTGCCTTGGGGCGTGGGGCTGGCGAAGTTCGTCCACCGGACACGGAATGGGCCGAGACTTTGCCAAACCCCTCCCCGCGCCAACAATAGGCCTCAGGCACACAGCCGTACCCAGAAAAGAGCAGCCGAACCCCTTTGCGCCAAGTTCGTCCTGCAGAAAAATGCCCAAAAAAGGGGTGTGCTATAGCCTTGAGGCGTGGGGCTGGCAAAGTTCGTCCACCGGACACGGAATGGGCCGAGACTTTGCACCCCCCTCCCCGCACCAAAAATAGGTCGCGGGCACAGCTGTACCAAAAAAGGGCAGCCGAACTCCTTGGCACCAAGTTCGTCCTGCGGAAAAATGCCCAAAAAAGAGGTGTGCTATAGCCTTGGGGTGTAATGCTGGCGAAGTTCGTCCGTCGGACACGGAATGGCCGAGACTTAGCCAACCCCCTCCCTGCGCCAAAAATAGGCCTCATGCACACAGCCGCCCAAAAAAGAGCAGCCGAACCCCATGGCGCCAAGTTCGTCGTACGGAAAATTGCCCAAAAAAGGGGTGTACTATAGCCTTCGGGTGTGGGGCCGGCAAAGTTTGTCCGCCAGACTCGGAATGGGCGGACACTATGTCCACCCCCTCCCCGCACCAAAGATAGGCGAGGGTGCAGCCGCGCCCAAAAAAGAGCAGCCAAACCCCTTGACGCGAGGTTCGTCCTGCGGAAAAATGCCAAAAAAAGGGGTGTGCTATAGCCTTGGGGCGTGGGGCTGGCGAAGTTCGTCTGCCGGACTCAGAATGGGCCAAGAATTTGCCCACCCCCATCCTAGCGCCAAAAATAGGCCGCAGGGGCAGCCGCGCCCAAAAAAGAGCAGCCGAACCCCTTGGCTCCAAGTTCGTCTCGTGGAAAAATGCCCAAAAAGGGGTGTGCTATAGCCTTGGGGCGTGGGGCTGGCGAAGTTCGTCCGCCGGACTCGAAATGGGACGAGACTTTGCCCCCCCTCCCCGGGTAAATAATAGGTCGCGGGCACAGCTGTGCCAAAAAAAAGGGCAGCCGAACTCCTTGGCGCCAAGTTCGTCCTGCGGAAAAATGCCCAAAAAAGATATGTGCTATAGCCTTGGGGCGTGATGCTGGCGAAGTTCGTCCTCCGGACACGAAATGGTCCGAGACTTTGCCCACCCCCTCCCTATGCCATAAATAGGCCGTACGCACAGCTGCGCCCAAAAAAGAGCAGCCGAACCCCATGTCGCCAACTTCGTCCGGCGGAAAAATGCCCAAAAAAGGGGTGTGGTACAGCCTTGGGGCGTGGGGCTAGCGAAGTTCGTCCGTCGGACTCGGAATGGGCCGAGACCTTACCCACCCCCTCCCCGTGCCAAAAATTAGCTGCGGGGACAACCGCGCCAAAAAAAGAATAGCCGAACCCCTTGGCAGTAGGTTCGTCCTGCAGAAAAATGCCCAAAAAAGGGGTGTGCTATAGCCTTGGGGCGTGGGCTGAAGAAGTTCGTCCGCCGGACTCGGAATGGGCAGACACTTTGCCCACCCCTTCCCCGTGCCATAAATAGGCTGTGGGCACAGCCGCGCCCAAAAAAGACTAGCGGAACCCCTTGGCACGAAGTTCGTCCTGCGGAAAAATGCCCAAAAAAGGGGTGTGCTACAGCCTTGGGGCATGGGGCTGGCGAAGTTCGTGCGCCAGACTCAGAATGGGCCGAGGCTTTGGCCACCCCCTCCCCATGCCAAAAATAGGCCGCGGGCACAGCTGTGCCCAAAAAAGGGCAGCCGAACCCCTTGGCGCCAGGTTCGTGCTGTGGAAAAATGCCCAAAAAAGGGGTGTGCTATACCCTTGGGGAGTGATGCTGGCGAAGTTTATGCGCCGGACACGGAATGGGGCTAGACTTTGCCCACCCCCTCCCCACGCCAAAAATAGGCCGTGGGCACACCCGAACCCAAAAAAGAGCAGTCAAACCCCTTGGCACCCAGTTCGTCCTGCAGAAAAATGCCCAAAAAAGGGGTGTGGTATAGCCTTGGGACATGGGGCTGGCTAAGTTCGTCTGCCGGACTCATAAAGGGCCGAGACTTTGCCCACCCCCTCCCCGTTCCAAAAATAGGCCGCGGGCACACCCGGACCCCAAACAGAGCAGCTGAACCCCTTGGTGTGAATTTCGTCCTGCGGAAAAATGCCCAAAAAAGCGGTGGGCTATAGCCTTGGGGTGTGGGACTGGCGAAGTTTGTCCGCCGGACTCGGAATGGGCTGAGACTTTGTCCACCCCCTCCCATGAAAAAAATAGGCCACGGGCACCAACGTACCCAAAAAAGAGCAGCCGAGCCCCATGGCGCCACCTTCGTCCTGCGGAAAAACGCCCAAAAAAGGGGTGGGCTATAGCAATGGGGCGTGGGGCTCGCGAAGTTCGTCCGCTGGACTCGGAATGGGCCGAGACTTCGCCCACACCCTCCCCACGCCAAAAATAGGCCGTGGGCACAGCCGAACCCAAAAAAGAGCAGCCGAACCCCTTGGCACCAAGTTCGTCCTGCAGAAAAATGCCCAAAAAAGGGGTGTGGTATAGCCTTGGGACATGGGGCTGGCTAAGTTCATCCGCCTTCCTCGGAATGGGCGGAGACATTGCCCACCCCCTCCCCGCCCCAAAAATAGGCCCCGCGCACAGCCGCGCCCAAAAAAGAGCAGCGCAACCCCTCGGCACCAAGTTCGGCCGGTGGAAAAACGCCCAAAAAAGGGGTTGGCTATAGCCTTGGGGCGTGGGGCTGGCAAAGTTCGTCCGCCGGACTCGGAATGGGCCGAGACTTTGACCACCCCCTCCCCACGCCAAAAATAGGCCGCGGGCACAGCCGCACCCAAAAAAGAGCAATAGCAATGGGGCGTGGGGTTGGCGAAGTTCGTCCGCCGGAGTCGGAATGGGCAGAGACTTTGCTCGCCCCCTCCCCGCGCCAAAAATAGGCCGCGGGCACAGCCGTGCCCAAAAAGAGCAGCCGAACCCCTCGGCACCAAGTTCGTCCTGCGGAAAACTGCCCAAAAAAGGGGTGTGCTATAGCTTCGGGACGTGGGGCAGGCGAAGTTCGTCCGCCGGACTTGGAATGGGCCGAGACTTTACCCGCCCCCTCCCCGTGCCAAAAATAGGCTGCGGGCAAAGCCGCGCGCAAAAAAGAGCAGCCGAATTCCTTGTCCCCAAGTTAGTCCAGCGGAAAAATCCCCAAAAAAGGGGTAGGCTATAGCCTTGGGGCATGGGGCTGGCGAAGTTCGTCCGCCGGACTCGGGGTGGGCTGAGACTTTGCCTGGAACCTCCCCGTGCCAAACATAGGCCGCGGGCACAGCCGTGCCCAAAAAAGAGCTGCCGAACCCCTTGGCGCCAAGTTCGTCCTGCGGAAAAATGCCAAAAAATGGGTGGGCTATAGCCTTGGGACGTGGGGCTGGCGAAGTTCGTCCGCCGGACTCAGAATCGGCCGAGACTTTGCCCACACCCTCCGCGCGCGAAAAATAGGCCGCGGGCGCAGCCGTGCCCAAAAAAGAGCAGCCGAACCCCTTGGCACCAAGTCGTCCTGCGGCAAAAATTCCCAAAAAAGGGGTCGGCTATAGCCTTGGGACGTGGGGCTGGCGAAGTTTGTCTGCCGGACTCGGAATGGGCCGAGACTTTACCCGCCCCCTCCCCGCCCCAAAAATAGGCTGCCGGCAGAGCCGCGCCCACAAAAGAGCAGCCGAACCCTTGGCGCCAAGTTCGTCCAGCGGGAAAATCCCTACAAAATGGGTGGGCTATGGCCGTGGGGCGTGGGGCTGGCGAAGTTCGTCCGCCGGACTTGGCCAAAAATAGGCCGTGTGCACAGCCGCGCCCAAAAAAGAGCAGCCGAACCCCATGGCGCCAAGTTCGTCCTGCGGAAAAATGCCCAAAAAAGGGGTGGGCTATAGCCTTAGGCGTGGCGTGGGGCTGGCGAAGTTCGTCCGCCGGACTCAGAATGGGCCGAGACTTTACCCACCCCCTCCCCGTGCCAAAAATAGGCCGCGGGCACAGCCGAGCCCAAAAATGAGCAGCCGAACCACTCGGCGCCAAGTTCGTCATGCGGAAAAAACCCCAAAAAACGGGTGTGCTATAGCCTTGGGGTGTGGGGCTGTCGAAGCTCGTCTGCCAGACTCAGAATGGGCCGAGACTTTGCCCACCCCCTCCCTTCCCCAAAAATAGGCCACGGGCACAGCCGCGCCCAAAAAAGAGCAGCCAAACCCCTTCGCGCCAAGTTCGTCCTGCGGAAAAATGCCCAAAAAAGATATGTGCTATAGCCTTGGGGCGTGATGCTGGCGAAGTTCGTCCGCCGGACACGGAATGGTCCGAGACTTTGCCCACCCCCTCCCTATGCCATAAATAGGCCGTGCGCACAGCTGCGCCCAAAAAAGAGCAACCGAACCCCATGGCGCCAAGTTCGTCGTACGGAAAATTGCCCAAAAAAGGGGTGTACTATAGCCTTCGGGTGTGGGGCCGGCAAAGTTTGTCCGCCTTCCTCGGAACGGGCCGAGACTTTGCCCACCCCCTCCCCGCACCAAAAATATGCCGCTGGCGCAGGGGTGCCCAAAAATGAGCAGCCGAACCCCTTGGCGCTAAGTTCGTCCCGCGGAAAAATGCCCAAAAAAGGGGTGGGCTATAGCCTTGGGGCGTGGGATTTACAAAATTCGTCCGCCGGACTCGGAATGGGCCGAGACTTTGCCTGGCCCCTCCCCGGACCAAAAATAGGCCGTGGGCACCGCCGCACCCAAAAAAGAGCAGCCGCACCCCATGGCGCCAAGTTTGTCCAGCGGAAAAATGCCCAAAAAAGGGGTGGGCTATAGCCTTGGGACGTGGGGCAGGCGAAGTTCGTCCGCCGGACTTGGAATGGGCCGAGACGTTACCCACCCCCTCCCCGTGCCAAAAATAGGCCGCGGCCCCAAACGCACCCAAAAAAGAGCAGCCGGACCCCGTGGCGCCAAGTTCGTCCTGCAGAAAAATGCCCAAAAAAGGGGTGGGCTATAGACTTGGGCATGGCGTGGGGCTGGCGAAGTTCGTCCGCCGGACTCGGAATAGGCCGAGACTTTGCCTGGCCCTTCCCCGCACCAAAAATAGGCCGCGGGCACAGCCGCGCCCAAAAACGAGTAGCCGAACCCCTTGGCGCCAAGTTCGACCTGCGGAAAAATGCCCAAAAAATGGGTGTGCTATAGCCTTGGGACGTGGGGCTGGCGAAGTTCGTCCGCCGCACTCGGAATCGGCCGAGACTTTGCCCACACCCTCCGCGCGTGAAAAATAGGCCGTGGGCACATTCGTGCCCAAAAAAGGTGTGGGCTATAGCCTCGGGAGGTGGGGCAGGCGAAGTTCGTCCACCGGACTTGGAATGGGCCGAGACTTTACCCGCCCCCTCCCCGCGGCAAAAATAGGCCGCCGGCAAAGCCGCGCCCAAAAAAGAGCAGCCAAACCCATGGCGCCAAGTTCGTCCGGCGGAAAAATGCCCAAAATATGGGCGGGCTATAGCCTTGGGCGTGGCGTGGGGCTGGCGAAGTTCGTCCGCCGGCCTTGGAATGGGCCGAGACTTTACCCACCCCCTCCCCGTGCCAAAAATAGGCTGCGGGCAAAGCCGCGCGCAAAAAAGAGCAGCCGAATTCCTTGTCGCCAAGTTCGTCCTGCGGAAAAATGCCCAAAAAGGGGTGTGCTAGAGCCTTGGGGCGTGGGGCTGGCGAAGTTCGTCCGCCGGACTCGGAATGGGACGAGACTTTGCCCCCCCTCCCCGGGCAAATAATAGGTCGCGGGCACAGCTGTGCCAAAAAAAGGGCAGCCGAACTCCTTGGCGCCAAGTTCGTCCTGCGGAAAAATGCGCAAAAACGATATGTGCTATAGCCTTGGGGCGTGATGCTGGCGAAGTTCGTCCGCCGGACACGGAATGGTCCGAGACTTTGCCCATCCCCTCCCTGTGCCATAAACAGGCCGTGCGCACAGCTGCGCCCAAAAAAGAGCAGCCGAACCCATGTCGCCAACTTCGTCCGGCGGAAAAATGCCCAAAAAAGGGGTGTCCTACAGCCTTGGGGTGTGGGGCTAGCGAAGTTCGTCCGTCGGACTCGGAATGGGCCGAGACCTTACCAACCCACTCCCCGTGCCAAAAATTGGCTGCGGGGACAACCGCGCCCAAAAACGAACAGCCGAACCCCTTGGCACTAGGTTCGTCCTGCAGAAAAATTCCCAAAAAAGGGGTGTGCTATAGCCTTGGGGCGTGGGGCTGAAGAAGTTCGTCCGCCGGACTCGGAATGGGCAGACACTTTGCCCACCCCTTCCCCGCGCCAAAAATCGGCTGTGGGGACAGCCGTGCCCAAAAAAGAGCAGCCGAACCCCTTGGCACCAAGTTCGTCCTGCAGAATAATGCCCAAAAAAGGGGTGCGCTATAGCCTTGGGGCGTGGGGCTGGTGAAGTTCGTCCGCCGGACTCGGAATGGGCCGAGACTTTGCCCACCCCCTCTCTGCACCAAAAATCAGCCGCGTCCACAGCCCCACCCAAAAAAGAGCAGCCGAACCCTTTGGCGCCATGTTCGTCCTGCGGAAAAATGCCCAAAAAAGGGGTGTGCTATAGCCTTGGGGCGTGGGGCTGGTGAAGTTCGTCCGCCGGACTCGGAATGGGCCGAGACTTTGCCCACCCCCTCTCTGCACCAAAAATCGGCCGCGTCCACAGCCCCACCCAAAAAACAGCAGCCGAACCCCTTGGCTCCATGTTCGTCCTGCGGAAAAATTCCCAAAAAAGGGGTGTGCTATAGCCTTGGGGCGTGGGGCAGGCGAATTTCGTCCGCCGGACTCGGAATGGGCCGAGAATTTGTCCACCCCCTCCCCGCACAAAAAATTGGCCGCGGGCACAGCCGCGGCCGAAAAAGAGCAGCTGAACCCCTTGGGGCAAAGTTCATCCTGCAGAAAAATGCCCAAAAAAGGGGTTCGCTATAGCCTTGGGGCGTGGGGCTGGCGAAGTTTGTCCGCCGGACTCGGAATAGGCTGAGACTATGACCACCCCCTCCTCGCGAGAAAAATAGGCCGCGGGCACACCCGAACCCCAAAAAGAGCAGCCGAACCCCTTGGCGCGATGTTCGTCCTGCGGAAAAATGCCCAAGAAAGGGGTCGGCTATAGCCTTGGGGCGTGGGGCTGGCGAAGTTCATCCGCCGGACTCGGAATGGGCCGATACTTTGCCCACCCCCTCCCCGCAGCAAAAATAGGCCAAGGGCACAACCGCACCCAAAAAAGAGAAGCCAACGGTCAAAATGGGATGACACTAAACTGCGAAGTAAAGTCCAAAAAGGGGTGGGCTATAGCCTTGGGGAATGGGGCTGGCGAAATTTGTCTGCCGGACTCATAAAGGGCCGAGACTTTGCCCACCCCCTCCCCGTTCCAAAAATAGGCCGCGGGCACACCCACACCCCAAAAAGAGCAGCCGAACCCCTTGGTGTGAAGTTCGTCCTGCGGAAAAATGCCCAAAAAAGCGGTGGGCTATAGCCTTGGGGTGTGGGACTGGCGAAGTTCGTCCGCCGGACTCGGAATGGGCTGAGACTTTGTCCACCCCTTCCCATGAAAAATATAGGCCACGGGCACAGCCGTACCCAAAAAAGAGCAGCCAAACCCCTTGGCGCCACGTTCGTCCTGCGGAAAAACGCCCAAAAAAGGGGTGGGCTATAGCAATGGGGCGTGGGGCTGGCGAAGTTCGTCTGCCTGACTCGGAACGGGCCGAGACTATGCCCACCCCCTCCCCATGAGAATCATAGGCCGCAGGCACGCCCGCGCCCAAAAAACAGCGGCCGAACCCCTAGACGCGAAGTTCGTCCTGCGGAAAAATGCCCAAAAAAGGGGTGGGCTATAGCCTTGGGGCGTGGGGCTGGCGAAGTTCGTCCGCCGGACTCGGAATGGGCCGAGACTTTGTCCACACCCTCCCAACACCAAAAATAGGCCATGGGCACACCCGAACCCAAAAAAGAGCAGCCGAACCCTTTGGCACCAAGTTCGTCCTGCAGAAAAATGCCCAAAAAAGGGGTGTGGTATAGCCTTGGGACATGGGGCTGGCTAAGTTCGTCCGCCTTCCTCGGAATGGGCGGAGACATTGCCCACCCCCTCCCCGCCCCAAAAATAGGCCCCGCGCACAGCCGCGCCCAAAAAAGAGCAGCGCAACCCCTCGGCGCCAAGTTCGGCCGGTGGAAAAACGCCCAAAAAAGGGGTTGGCTATAGCCTTGGGGCGTGGGGCTGGTAAAGTTCGTCCGCCGGACTCGGAATGGGCCTAGACTTTGCCCACCCCCTCCCCATGCCAAAAATAGGCCGCGGGCACAGCCGCGCCCAAAAAAGAGCTGCCAAACCCCTTGGCGTTAAGTTCACCCTGCGGAAAAACGCCCAAAAAAGGGGTGGGCTATAGCAATGGGGCGTGGGGCAGGCGAAGTTCGTCTGCCTGACTCGGAACGGGCCGAGACTATGCCCACCCCCTCCCCATGAGAATCATAGGCCGCGGGCATGCCCGCGCCCAAAAAACAGCGGCCGAACCCCTAGACGCGAAGTTCGTCCTGCGGAAAAATGCCCAAAAAAGGGGTGGGCTATAGCCTTGGGGCGTGGGGCTGCCGAAGTTCGTCCGCCGGACTCGGAATGGGCCGAGACTTTGCCCACCCACTCCCAGTACGAAAAATATGCCAAGGGCATAGCCGTACCCAAAAAAGAGCAGCCGAACCCCTTGGCGCCATGTTCGTCCTGCGGAAAAACGTACAAAAAAGGGGTGGGCTATAGCCATGGGGCGTGGGGCTGGCGAACTTCGTCCGCCGGACTCGGAATGGGCCGAGACTTCGTCCACACCCTCCCCACACAAAAAATAGGCCGTGGGCACACCCGAACCCAAAAAAGAGCAGCCGAACCCTTTGGCACCAAGTTCGTCCTGCAGAAAAATGCCCAAAAAAGGGGTGTGGTATAGCCTTGGGACATGGGGCTGGCTAAGTTCGTCCGCCTTCCTCGGAATGGGCGGAGACATTGCCCACCCCCTCCCCGCCCCAAAAATAGGCCCTGCGCACAGCCGCGCCCAAAAAAGAGCAGCGCAACCCCTCGGCGCCAAGTTCGGCCGGTGGAAAAACCCCCAAAAAAGGGGTTGGCTATAGCCTTGGGGCGTGGGGCTGGTAAAGTTCGTCCGCCGGACTCGGAATGGGCCTAGACTTTGCCCACCCCCTCCCCACGCCAAAAATAGGCCGCGGGCACAGCCGCGCCCAAAAAAGAGCTGCCGAACCCCTTGGCGCGAAGTTCACCCTGCGGAAAAACGCCCAAAAAAGGGGTGGGCACTAGCCTTGGGGCGCGGAGCTGGCGATGTTGGTCCGCCGGACTCGGAATGGTCCGAGACATTGCCAACCCCCTCCCCGTGCCAAAATTAAGCTGCTACCACAGCCGTGCCCGAAAAATAGCTGCCGAACCCCTTGCCGCCAAGATCGTCCTGCGGAGAAACGCCCAAAAAAGGGGTGGACAATAGCCTTGGGGCGTGGGGCTGGCGAAGTTCGCCCGCCGGACTCGAAATGAGCCGAGACTTTGCCCACCCCCTCCCCGTGCAAAAAATAGGCCGGGGCCAGAGCCGCGCCCAAAAAAGAACAGCCAAACCCCTTGGCACCAAGTTCGTCCTGTAGAAAAATGCCCAAAAAAAGGGTGAGCTATAGCCTTGGGGCGTGGGGCTGGTGAAGTTCATCCGCTGGACTCGGAATGAGCCGAGACTTTGCCCACCCCCTCCCCATGCCAATAATAGGCTGCAGGCACAGCCGCGCCTAAAAAAGAGCGGCCGAACCCCTTCGCGCCGAGTTGGTCCTGTGGAAAAATGCCCAAAAAAGGGGTGGGCTTTAGCCTCGGGGCGGGGCTGCCGAAGTTCGTCCGCTGGACTCGGAATGGGCCGAGACTTTGCCCACCCCCTCCCCGCGTGAAAAATAGGCCGCGGGCACAGCCGCGCCCAAAAAAGAGCAGCCGAACCCCTTGGCACCAAGTTCACCCAGCGGAAAAATGCCCAAAAAAGGGGTGGGCGATAGCCTTCGGCGTGGGGCCGGCGAAGTTCGTCCGCCGAACTCGGAATGGGCCAAGACTTTGCCCACCCCCTCCCCATGCGAAAAATAGGCCGCGGCCACAGCAACGTTTAGAAAGGAAAAGCCAAACCCTTGGCGCCAAGTTCATCCTGTGGAAAAATTCCCAAAAAACGGGTGGGCTATAGCCTTTGGCCGTGGGGCTGGCGAAGTTCATCCGCCAGACTCGGAATGGGCCAAGACTTTGCCCACCCCCTCCCCGCATGAAAAATAGGCCGCGGGCACAGCCGCACCCAAAAAAGAGCAGCCGAACCCCCTGGCACCAAGTTCGCCCAGCGGAAAAATGCCCAAAAAAGTGGTGGGCAATAGCCTTCGGGCGTGGGGCTGGCGAAGTTCGTCCGCCGAACTCGGAATGGGCCGAGACTTTGGCCACCCCCTCCCCATGCCAAAAATAGGCCGCGGCCACAGCAGCGTCCAAAAAGGAATAGCCAAACCCTTGGCGCCAAGTTCGTCCTGTTGAAAAATTTCCAAAAAACGGGTGGGCTATAGGCTTTGGCCGTGGGGCTAGTGAAGTTCGTCCGCCAGACTCGAAATGGGCCGAGACTTTGCCCACCCCCTCCCCAGGCCGAAAATAGGCCGCTGGCACAGCCGCGTCCAAAAAAGAGCAGCCGAACCCCTTGGCACCTAGTTCGTCCTGTGGAAAAATGCCCAAAAAAGGGGTGGGCTATAGCCTTTGGGCGTGGGGCTGGCGAAGTTCGTCTGCCGGACTCGGAATGGGCCGAGACTTTGCCCACCCCCTCCCTGCGCCAAAAATAGGCCGCGGTAACAGCCGAACCCCTTGGCGCCAAGTTCGTCCTGCAGAAAAATGCCCAAAAAAGGGGTGAGCTATGGACTTGGGGCGTGGGGCTGGCGAAGTTCGTCTGCCGGGCTCGAAATGGGCCGAGACTTTGCCCACCCCCTCCCCATGCCAAAAATAGGCCGCAGGCAAAGCCGTGCCAAAAAAAGAGCGGCCAAACCCCTTGGCGCCGAGTTAGTCGTGTCGAAAAATGCCCAAAAAAGGGGTGGGCTTTAGCCTTGGGGCGCGGGGCTGGCGAAGTTCGTCCGCCGGACTCCGAATGGGCCGATACCTTGCCCACCCCCTCCCTGGGCCAAAAATAGGCCGCAGCCACAGCCACGCCCAAAAAAGAACAGCCGAACCCCTTGGCGCCAAGTTCGTCCTGTGGAAAAATGCCCAAAAAAGGGGTGGGCTATAGCCTTTGGGCGCGGGGCTGGCGAAGTTCGTCCGCTGGACTCGGAATGGGCCTAGACTTTGCCCACCCCCTCTCCGCGCCAAAAATAGGCCGCGGGCACACCAACGCCCAAAAAAGAGCAGCCGAACCCCTTGGCGCCAAGTTCGTCCTGCGGAAAAACGCCCAAAAAAGGGGTAGACTATAGCTTTGGGGTGTGGGGCTGGCGAAGTTCGTCCGCCCTACTCGGAATGGGCCGAGACTTTGCCCACCCCGTCCCCGTGCCAAAAATAAGCCGGGGCCATGGCCGTGCCCAAAAAAGAGCAGCCGAACCCCTCGGCACGAAGTTCGTCCTGCGGAAAAATGCCGAAAAAAGGGGTGGCCAATAGCCTTAGGGCGTGGGCTGGCGATGTTCGTCCGCCGGACTCGGAATGAGCCGACACTTTGCCCACCCCCTCCCCGCGCCAAAAATAGGCTACGGACACAGCCGCGCCCAAAAAAGAGCAGCCAACGGTCAAAATGGGATGAGACTTAGCTGCGAAGTAAAGTCCAAAAAGGGGTGGGCTATAGCCTTGGGGCGTTGGGCTGGCGAAGGTTGTCCGCCGAACTCGGAATGGGCCGAAACTTTGCCCAACCCGTCCCCGCGCAAAAAATAGGCTGTGGGCCCCGCCGCGCCCAAAAAAGGGTAGCCAACGGTCAAAATGGGATGGGACTTAGCTGCGAAGTAAAGTCCAAAAAGGGGTGGGCTATAGCCATGGGGTGTGGGGCTGGCAAAGGTTGTCCGCCGGACTTAGAATGGGACGAAACTTTGCCCAACCCGTCCACGTGGAAAAAATAGGCTGTGGGCCCAACCGCGCCCAAAAAAGAGCAGCCAACAGTCAAAATGGGACGAGACTTAGCTGCGAAGTAAAGTCCAAAGAGGCGTGGGGCTGGCGAAGTTTGTCCGCCGGACTCGGAATGGGCCAAGAAGTGCCCACCCCCTCCCTGCGCCAAAAATTGGCTGCGGGCACAGCCGTGCCCAAAAAAGAGCAGCCGAAACATTGCCCACCCCCTCCCCATGCCAAATATAGGCCGTCAGCCCAACCGCCCCCAAAAAAGAGCAGCCAATGATCAAAATGGGACGAGACTTAGCTGCGAAGTAAAGTCCAAGAAGGGTTGGGCTATAGCCATGGGGCGTGGGGCTCGCGAAGTTCGTGCGCCGAACTTGGAATGGGCCAAGACTTTGCCCACCCCCTCCCCTCACCAAAAATAGGCCGCGGGCACAGCCGTGCCCAAAAACGAGAACCCGAACACCTTGGCGCGATGTTCGTCCTGCAGAAAAATGCCCAAAAAAGGGGTGGGCTATAGCCTTGGGGCGTGGGGCTGGTGAAGTCATCTGCCGGACTCGGAATGGGCCGAGACTTTGCCCACCCCCTCCCCGCGCCAAAAATTGGCCGCGGCCACAGCCGCGCCAAGAAAAGAGCAGCCAATGGTTAAAATGGGACGAACTTAGCTGCGAAGTAAAGTCCAAAAAGGGGTGGGCTATAGCCTTGGGGCGTTGGACTGGCGAAGTTCGTCCGCCAGACTCGGAATGGGCCGAAATTTTGCCCAACCCGTCCCCGCGGAAAAAAATAAGCTGTGGGCCCAGCCACGCCCAAAAAAGAGCAGCCAACGGTCAAAATGGGATGAGACGTAGCTGCGAAGTAAAGTCCAAAAAGGGGTGGGCTATAGCCTTGGCGCGTGCGGCTGGCGAAGGTTGTCCGCCGGACTCGGAATGGGCCGAGACTTTGCCCACCCCCTCCCCGCACCAAAAATAGGCCGCGGGCACAGCCGTGCCCATTAAAGAGAACCCTAACACCTTGGCGCGATGTTCGCCCTGCGGAAAAATGCCCAAAAAAGGGGTGGGCTATAGCCTTGGGGTGTGGGGCTGGTGAAGTCGTCCGCCGGACTCGGAATGGGACGAAACTTTGCCCACCCCCTCCCCGACCCAAAAATAGGCCGCAGGGACAGCCGTGCCCAAAAAAGAGCAGCTGGAGCCCTTCGTCCTGGGGAAAAATGCCCAAAAATGGGGTGGGCTATAGCCTTGGGGCGTGGGGCGTGGGGCTGGCGAAGTTCGTCCGCCAGACTCGGAATGGGCCGAGACATTGCCCAACCCCTACCCGCGCCAAAAATAGGCCGCGGTCACAGTCGTGCCCAAAAAAGAGTAGCCAACGGTCAAAATGGCATAAGACTTAGCTGCGAAGTTAAGTCCAAGAAGGGGTGGGCTATAGCCTTGGGGGGTGGGGCTGGCGAAGTTCGTCCGCTGGACTCGGAATGGGCCGAAACTTTACCCACCGTCTCCCCACGCCAAAACCAGGCCGTGGGCCCAACCGCGCCCAAAAAAGAGCAGCCAATGGTCAAAATGGGACGAGACTTAACTGCGAAGGAAAATCCAAAAAGGGGTGGGTTATTGCTTAGGGGCGTGGGGCTCGCGAAGTTCGTGCGCCGAATTGGGAATGGGCCAAGACTTTGCCCACCCCCTCCCAGCGCCAAAAATAGGCCGCGGGCACAGCCGCGCCCCAAAAAAGCAGCCGAACCCCTTGGCGCCAAGTTCGTCCTGCGGAAAAAGGCCCAAAAAAGGGGTGGACTACACCCTTCGGGAGTGGGGCTGCGAAGTTTGTCCGCTGGACTCCGAATAGGCCGAGACTTTGCCAACCCCCTCCCCGCACCAAAAATAGGCCGCGGGCACAGCCGCGCTAGAAAAGGAGCAGCCGAACCCCGTGGCGCGAAGTTCGTCCTGCAGAAAAATGCCCAAAAAAGGGGTGGGCTATAGCCTTCGGGCGTGAGGCTGGCGAAGTTCGTCCGGCGGACTCGGAATGGGCCGAGACATTGCCCACCCAGTACCTGCACCAAATATAGGCCGCAGGCACAGCCGCGCCCAAAAAAGAGCAGCCGAACCCCTTGGCGCCAAATACGTCCTGCGGAAAAATGCCCAAAAAAGGGGTGGGCTATAGCCTTGGGGTGTGGGGCTGGCGAATTTCGTCCGCTGGACTCGGAATGGGCTGAGACTTTGCCCACCCCCTTTCCGTGCCAAATATAGGCTGCGGGCACCGATGCCCCAAAAAAATAGTAGCCGAACCCCTTGGCGAAGTTCGTCCGCCGGACTCAGAATGGGCCGAGACTTTGCCCACCCCCTCCCCGCGCCAAAAATAGGCCGCGGGCACAGCCGCGCCAAAAAACGAGCAGCCGAACCCCTTGGTGTGAAGCTCGTCCGGCAGACAAATGCCCAAAAAAGGGGTGGGCTATAGCCTTGGGGCGTCGGGCTGGCGAACTTCATCCGCCAGACTGGGAATGCGCCGAGACTTTGCCCACCCTCTCTCCGCGCAAAAAATAGGCCGCGGCCACAGCCGCGCCCAAAAAAGAGCAGCCAACGGCCAAAATGGGACAAGACTTAGTTGTGAAGTAAAGTAAAAAAATTTGTGGGCTATAGCCTTGGGGCGTGGGGCTGGCGAAGTTCGTCCGCCGGACTCGGAATGGGCCGAGACTTTTGCCCACCCCCTCCCTGCCCCAAAAATAGGCCGTGGGCACAGCCGCACCCAAAAAAGAGCAGCCGAACCCCTTGGTGCGAAGTTCGTCCTGCGGAAAAATGGCCAAAAAAGGAGTGGGCTATAGCATTGGGGCGTGGGGATGGCGAAGTTTGTCCGCCGAACTCAGAATGGGCAAGACTTTGTCCACCCCCTCCCCGTGCCAAAAATAGGCCCCGGGCACAGCCGCGCCCAAAAAAAAGCAGCCGAAACCCTTGGCGTGAAGTTCGTCCTGCGGAAAAATGCCGAAAAAGGGGGTGGGCTATTGCCTTGGGGCGTGGGGCTGGCGAAGCTCGTCCGCCGGACAATGGGCCGACACTTTGTCTGCCCCCTCCCTGCAAAAAAAATAGGCCGCGGGCACAGCCACGCCCAAAAAAGAGCAGCCGAAACCCTTGGCGCGAAGTTCGTCCTGCGGAAAAATGCCCAAAAAAGGGGTGGGCTATAGCCTTGGGGCGTGGGGCTGCCGAAGCTCGTCCGCCGGACTCGGAATGGGCCGACACTTTGGCCACCCCATCCCTGCACCAGAAATAGGCCGCGTGCACGGCCGCGCCCAAAAAAGAGCAACAGAACCCCTTGGCGCGAAGTTCGTCCTGCGGAAAAATGGCCAAAAAAGGGGTGGGCTAGAGCCTTGGGGCGTGGGGCTGGCTAAGTTCGTCCGCCGAACTCAGAATGGGCCGAGACTTTGGCCACCCCCTCCCCGTGCCAAAAATAGGCCGCGAGAACAGCTGCGCTAAAAAAAGAGCAGCCGAACCCCTTGGCGCCAAGTTCCTCCTGCGGAAAAACGCCCAAAAAAGTGGTGGGCCACAGCCTTGGGGCGTGGGGCTGGCGAAGTTCGTCCGCCGGACTAAGAATGGGGCGAGACTTGCCCACCCCCTCCTGTGCCAAAAATAGGCCGCGGGCACAGTCGCGCCCAAAAATGAGCAGCCAGCGCCCAAAATGGGACGAGACTTAGCTGCGAAGTAAAGTCCAAAAAGTAGTGGGCTATAGCCTTAAGGCGTGGGGCTGGCGAAGTTCGTCCGCCGGACCCGGAATGGGCCGAGACTTTGCCCACCCCTCCCCACGCCAAAAATAGACCGTGCGCATGGCCGCGCCCAAAAAAGAGCCGTGAACAGCCGAAATGGGACGACATTTAGCTGCGAAGTAAAGTCCAAAAAGGGGTGGGCTATAGCCTTAGGGTGTGGGGCTGGCGAGGTTCATCCGCCGGACTCGGAATGGGCCGTGACTTTCCCCACCCCCTCCCCACACCAAAAATAGGCCGCGGACACAGCCGCGCCCAAAAAAGAGCAGCCGAACCCCTTGGCGCCAAGTTCGTCCTGCGGCAAAACGCCCAAAAAAGGGGTGGGCCATAGCCTTGGGGCGTGGGGCTGGCGAAGCTCGTCTGCCGGACTCGGAATGGCGCGAGACTTTCCCACCCCCTCCCCGTGCCAAAAATACGCCGCGGGGACAGCCTCATCCAAAAAAGAGCAGCCGAACCCCTTGGCGCCAAGTTCGTCCTGTGGAAAATTGCTCAAACGGGGTGGGCTATAGCCTTGGGGCGTGGGTCTGGCGATGTTCATCCGCCAGACTCGGAATAGGCCGTGACTTTGCCCACCCCCTCCCCGTGCCAAAAATAGGCCGCGGGCACAGCCGCGCCCAAAAAAGAGCAGCCGAAACCCCTTGTGCCAAATTCATCCTGCGGAAAAATGCTTAAAAAAGGGGTGGGGTATAGCCTTGGGGCGTGGGGCTGGTAAAGTTCGTCCGCCGGACTCGGAATGGCCCGAGACTTTGCCCACCCCCTCCTCACGCCAAAAACAGGCCGCGGGCACAGCCGTACAGAAAAAAGAGCAGTCAAACCCCTTTGCGCCAAGTTCGTCCTGCGGAAAAATGCCCAAAAAAGTGGTGTGCTATAGCCTTGGGGCATGGGGCTGGCGAAGTTCGTCCGCCGGACTTGGAATGGCCCGAGACTTTGGCCACCCCCTCCCTGTAGTAAAAATAGGCCGCGGACACAGCCGCACCCAAAAAAGAGCAGCCGAACCCCTTGGTGCCGATTTCGGCCAGCCAAAAAATGCCCAAAAAAGGGGTGTGCTATAGGCTTGGGGCGTGGGGTTGGCGAAGATCGTTCGCCGGACTCGAAATGGGCCGAGAGTTTACACCCCCCCCTCCCCACGCCAAAAATAGGCCGCGGGCACAGCCGAGCCCAAAAACGAGCCGATGAACCCCTGGGCGCCAAGTTCGTCCTGCGGAAAAATGCCCAAAAAAGGGGTGTGCTACAGCCTTGGGCCGTGGGGCGTGGGGCTGGCGAAGTTCATCCCCCTTCCTCGGAATGGGCCGAGACTTTGCCCATCCCCTCCCTGCACGAAAACTAGGCCACGGTCACAGCCGCGCCCAAAAAAGAGCAGCCAAACCCTTGGCGCCAAGTTCGTCCTGCGGAAAAATGCCCAAAAAAGGGGTGTGCTATACCCTTGGGAAGTGGGGCTGGCGAAGTTCATCCGCCTTCCTTGGAGTGGTCCGAGACTTTGACCACCCCCTCCCCGCACCATAAATAAGTTGCGGGCACAGCTGCGTCCAGAAAAGAGCAGCCGAACCCCTTGGCGCCAAGCTCGTCCTGCGGAAAAATGCCCAAAAAAGGGGTGTGCTATATCCTTGGGGCGTGCGGCTGGCGAAGTTCGTACACCCTCCTCTGAATGGGCCGAGACTTTGCCCACCTACTCCCCGTGCCAAAAATAGGCCGCGGGCACAGCCGCGCCCAAAAAAGAGCAGCTGAACCCCTTGGCGACAAGTTCGTCCTACAGAAAAATGCCCAAAAAAGGGGTGTGCTATGGCCTTTGGGCGTGGGGCTGGCGAAGTTCGTCCGCCGGACTCGGAATAGGCAGAGACCTTGCCCACCCGCTCCACATGCCAAAAATAGGCCACGGTCACAGCCGCTCCCAAAAAAGAGCAGCCAAACCCATGGCGCCAAGTTCGTCCAGAGGAAAAATGCCGAAAAAAGGGCTGTGCTATACCCTTGGGGCGTGGGGCTGGCGAAGTTCGTCCGCCTTCATCGGAATGGGCCGAGACTTCGACCACCCCCTTCCCGCTTCATTTATAAGCTGTGGGCACAGCCGCGTCCAAAAAAGAGCAGCCGAACCCCTTGGCGCCAAGTTCGTCCAGCAGAAAACTGCCCAAAAAAGGGGTGTGCCATGGCCTTGGGGAGTGGGGCTGGCGAAGTTCGTCCGCCTTCCTCGGAATTGGCCGAGACTTTGACCACCCCCTCCCCGTGCCATAAATAAGCTACGGGCACAGCCGCGTCCAAAAAAGAGCAGCCAAACCCCATGGCGCCAAGTTCGTCCAGCGGAAAAATGCCCAAAAAAGGCGTGGGCTATAGCCTAGGGGCGTGGGGCTGCCGAAGTTCGTCCGCCATCCTCGGAAAGGACCGAGACTTTGCTCACCTCTCCCCACACCAAAAATAGGCCGGGGGCACAGCCGCACCCAAAAAAGAGCAGCCAAACCCCATGGCGCGAAGTTCGTCCTGCGGAAGAATTCCCAAAAATGGGGTGGGCTATAGGCTTGGGCCGTGGGGCTGGCGAAGTTCGTCCGCCGGACTCGGAATGGGCCGAGACTTTTCCCACCCCCTCCCCGTGCCAAAAATAAGCCACGGGCACAGCCGCTCCCAAAATAGAGCAGCCAACGGTCAAAATGGGAAAACTCTTAGCTGCGAAGTAAAGTCCAAAAAGGGGTATGCTATAGCTTTGGGGCGTGGGCATGGCAAAGTTCGTCCGCCGGACTCGGAATGGGCCGAGACTTTGTCCACCCCCTCCCTGCGCCAAAAATAGGCCGCGGGCACAGCGTCGCCCAAAAAAGCGCTGCGAACGGTCAAAATGGGACGAGACTTAGCTGCGAAGCAAAGTCCAAAAAGGGGTGGGCTATAGCCTTGGGGCGTGGGGCTGCCGAAGTTCGTCCGCCGGACTCGGAATGGGCTGAGACTTTTCCCACCCCCTCCCCGCGCCAAAAATAGGCCGCAGGCACAGCCTCGCCCAAAAAAGCGCTGCCAACGGTCAAAATGGGACCAGACTTGGCTGCGAAGTAAAGTCCAAAAAGGGGTGGGCTATAGACTTGGGGCGTGGGGCTGGCGAAGTTTCTCCGCCTTCCTCGGAATAGACCGAGACTTTGCCCACCCCCTCCCCGCGCTAAAAATAGGCCGCGGGCACAGCCGCTCCCAAAAAAGAGCAGCCGACCCCTTGGCGCCAAGTTTGTCCTGCGGAAAAATGCCCAAAAAAGGGGTGTGCTATAGCCTTTGGGTGTGGGGCCGGCAAAGTTCGTCCGCCAGACTCGGAATGGGCCGAGACTTTGCCCACCCCCTCCTCACGACAAAAATAGGCCGCGGGCACCGCCGCTCCCAAAAAAGTGCAACCGAACCCCTTGGCGCCAAGTTCGTCCTGAGGAAAAAATGCCCAAAAAGGGGGTGGGCTATATAGCCTTGAGGCGTGGGGCCGGCAAAGTTCGTCCGCCGGACTCGGAATGGGCCGAGACTTTACCCACCCACTACCCGCGCCAAAAATAGGGCGCGGCAACTGCCGCTCCAAAAAAAGAGCGGCCAAACCCCCTGGCGCCAAGTTCGTACTGCGAAAAAATGCCCAAAAAAGCGGTGTGCTATATCCCTGGGGCGTGGGGCTGGCGAAGTTCGTCCGCCGGACTCGCAATCGGCCGAAACTTTGCCCACCTCTTCCCCGTGCCAAAAATAGGCCGCGGGCACAGCCGCACCCAAAAAAGAGCAGTCGAACCCCTTGGCACCAAGTCCGTCATGCGGAAAAATGCCCAAAAAAGGGGTGTGCCATAACCTTTGGGCGTGGGGCTGGCGAAGTTCGTCTGCCTTCCTTGGAGTGGGCCGAGACTTTGTCCACCCCTCCCCGCATCAAAAATAGGCCGCGGGCACTGCTGCGCCCAAAAAGAAGCAGCCGAACCCCTTGGCGCCAAGTTCGTCCTGCGGAAAAATGCCCAAAAAAGGGGTGTGCTATAGCCTTGGGGCGTGGGGCTGGCGAAGTTCGACTGCGGGACTAGTAATGGGCCGAGACTTTGCCCACCCCCTCCCCGTGCCAAAAATAGGCCGCGGGCACAGCCGCACCCAAAAAAGAGCAGCCGAACCCCTTGGTGCCAAGTTCGTCACGCGGAAAAATGCCCAAAAAAGGGGGTGCCATAGCCTTGGGCCGTGCGGCTGGCGAAGCGAGTCCACCGGACTCGGAATGGGCCTAGACTTTGCCCCCCCCTCCTCCCAGCACCAAAATAGGCCGCGGGCACAGCCGCGCAAGATAGAGAAACCGAACCCCTTGGCGCGATGTTCGTACTGCAGAAAAAGGCCCAAAAAAGGGGTGGGCTATAGCCTTGGGGCGTGGGCATGGCAAAGTTCGTCCGCCGGACTCGGAATGGGCCGAGACTTTGTCCACCCCCTCCCTGCGCCAAAAATCAGCCGCGGGCACAGCCGCGCCCAAAAAAGAGCAGCCAACGGTGAAAATGGGGGGAGACTTAGCTGCGAAGCAAAGTCCAAAAAGGGGTTGGCTATAGCCTTGGGGCGTGGGGCTGGCGAAGTTCGTCCTCCGGACTCGGAATGGGCCGAGACTTTTCCCACCCCCTCCCCGCGCCAAAAATAGGCCATGGGCACAGCCGCGTCCAAAATAGAGCAGCCAACGGTCAAAATGGGAAAACGCTTAGCTGCGAAGTAAAGTCCAAAAAGGGGTACGCTATAGCTTTGGGGCGTGGGCATGGCAAAGTTCGTCCGCCGGACTCGGAATGGGCCGAGACTTTGCCCACCCCCTCCCTGTGCTAGAAATCGGCCGCGGGCACAGCCGCGCCCAAAAAAGAGCAGCCAACGGTGAAAATGGGAGGAGACTTAGCTGCGAAGCAAAGTCCAAAAAGGGGTTGGCTATAGCCTTGGGGCGTGGGGCTGGCGAAGTTCGTCCACCGGACTCGGAATGCACCGAGACTTTGCCCAGCCCCTCCCTGAGCCAAAAATAGGCCGCGGGCACAGCCGCGCCCAGAAAAGAGCAGCCGAACCCCTTGGCGCGAAGTTCGTCCTGCGGAAAAATGCCCAAAAAAGGGGTGGGCTATAGCCTTGGGGCGTGGGGCTGGCGAAGTTCATCCGCCGGACTTGGAGTGGGCCGAAACTTTGCCGACCCCCTGCCCGCACCAAAAGTAGGACATGGGCACAGCCGCGCCCAAAATAGAGCAGCCGAACCCCTTGGCGCGAAGTTCGTCCTGCGGAAAAAAGCCCAAAAAAGGGGTGGGCTATAGCCTGGGGGCTCGGGGCTGGCGAAGTTCGTCCGCCGGACTCGGAATGGGTCGAGACTTTGTCCACTCCCTCCCCACGCCAAAAGTAGGCCGCGGGCACAGCCGCGCCCAAAATAGAGCAGCTGAACCCCTTGGCGCGAAGTTCGTCCTGCGGAAAAAGGCCCAAAAAATGGGTGGGATATAGCCTTGGGGCGTGGGCATGGCAAAGTTCGTCCGCCGGAATCGGAATGGGCTGAGACTTTGTCCACCCCCTCCCTGCACCAAAAATCAGCCGCGCCCAAAAAAGAGCAGCCAACGGTGGAAATGGGAGGAGACTTAGCTGCGAAGCAAAGTCCAAAAAAGGGGTTGGCTATAGCCTTGGGGCGTGGGGCTAGCGAAGTTCATCCACCGGACTCGGAATGGGCCGAGACTTTTCCCATCCCCTCCCCGCGCCAAAAATAGGCCGCGGGCACGGCCTCGCCCAAAAAAGCGCTGCCAACAGTCAAAATGGGACGAGACTTAGCTGCGTAGTAAAGTCCAAAAAGGGGTGGGCTATAGCCTTGGGGCGTGGGGCGGGCGAAGTTCGTCCGCCAGGCTCGGAATGGGCCGAGACTTTGCCCACCCCATCCCCGCACCAAAAATAGGCCGGGGGCACAGCCGCACCCAAAAAAGAGTAGCCGACCCCCTTGGCGCGAAGTTCATCCTGCGGAAAAATTCCCGAAAAAGGGGTGGGCTATAGCCTTGGGGCGTGGGGCTGGCGAAGTTCGTCAGCCGGACTCGGAATGGACCGAGACTTTTCCCACCCCCTCCCCGCGCCAAAAATAAGCCACGGACACAGCCGCTCCCAAAATAGAGCAGCCAACGGTCAAAATGGAAAAACTCTTAGCTGCGAAGTAAAGTCTAAAATGGGGTACGCTGTAGCTTTGGGGCGTGGGCATGGCAAAGTTCGTCCGCCGGACTCGGAATGGGCCGAGACTTTGTCCACCCCCTCCCTGCACCAAAAATAGGCCGCGGGCACAGCCGCACCCAAAAAAGAGCAGCCAACATTGAAAATGGGAGGAGACTTAGCTGCGAAGCAAAGTCCAAAAAGGGGTTGGCTATAGCCTTGGGGCGTGGGGCTGGCAGAGTTTGTCCGCCGGACTTGGAATGGCCCGAGACTTTTCCCAGCCCCTCCCTGTGCCAAAAATAGGCCGCGGGCACAGCCGCGTCCAAAATAGAGCTGCCAAACACATGGCGCGAAGTTCGCCCTGCGGAAAAATGCCCAAAAAAGGGGTGGGCTATAGCCGTGGGGCGTGGGGCTGGCGAAGTTCGTCCGCCGGACTCATAATGGGCGAGACTTTTCCCACCGTCTCCCCGAGCCAAAAACAGGCCGCGGGCACAGCCGCGCCCAAAATAGAGCATCCAACGGTCAAAAGGGGAAAACTCTTAGCTGCGAAGTAAAGTCCAAAAAGGGGTACGCTATATCTTTGGGGCGTGGGCATGGCAAAGTTCGTCCGCCAGACTCGGAATGGGACGAGACTTTTCCCACCCCCTCCCCGTGCCAAAAATAGGCCGCGGGCACAGCCGCTGGCAAATTAGAGCTGCCAAACACTTGGCGCGAAGTTCGCCCTGCGGAAAAATGCCCAAAAAAGGGGTGGGCTATAGCCGTGGGGCGTGGGGCTGGCGAAGTTCGTCCGCCGGACTTAGAATGGGCTGAGACTTTTCCCACCGCCTCCCCGAGACAAAAACAGGCCGCGGGCACAGCCGCGCCCAAAATAGAGCATCCAACGGTCAAAAGGGGAAAACTCTTAGCTGCGAAGTAAAGTCCAAAAAGGGATACGCTATATCTTTGGGGCGTGGGCATGGCAAAGTTCGTCCGCCAGACTCGGAATGGGCCGAGACTTTTCCCACCCCCTCCCCGTGCCAAAAGTAGGCCGAGGGCACAGCCGCGCCCAAAATAGAGCTGCCAAACACTTGGCGCGAAGTTCGCCCTGTGGAAAAATGCCCAAAAAAGGGGTGGGCTATAGCCGTGGAGCGTGGGGCTGGCGAAGTTCGTCCGCCGGACTTAGAATGGGCCGAGACGTTTCCCACCGCCTCCCCGAGCCAAAAACAGGCCGCGGGCACAGCCGCGCCTAAAATAGAGCATCCAACGGTCAAAAGGGGAAAACTCTTAGCTGCGTAGTAAAGTCCAAAAAGGGATACGCTATATCTTTGGGGCGTGGGCATGGCAAAGTTCGTCCGCCAGACTCGGAATGGGCCGAGACTTTTCCCACCCCCTCCCCGTGCCAAAAATAGGCCGCGGGCACAGCCGCTGGCAAATTAGAGCTGCCAAACACTTGGCGCGAAGTTCGCCCTGCGGAAAAATGCCCAAAAAAGGGGTGGGCTATAGCCGTGGGGCGTGGGGCTGGCGAAGTTCGTCCGCCGGACTTAGAATGGGCCGAGACGTTTCCCACCGTCTCCCCGAGCCAAAAACAGGCCGCGGGCACAGCCGCGCCTAAAATAGAGCATCCAACGGTCAAAAGGGGAAAACTCTTAGCTGCGTAGTAAAGTCCAAAAAGGGATACGCTATATCTTTGGGGCGTGGGCATGGCAAAGTTCGTCCGCCAGACTCGGAATGGGCCGAGAATTTTCCCACCCCCTCCCCGTGCCAAAAATAGGCCGCGGGCACAGCCGCGCCCAAAATAGAGCTGCCAAACACTTGCCGCGAAGTTCGCCCTGCGGAAAAATGCCCAAAAAAGGGGTGGGCTATAGCCTTGGGACGTGAGGCTGGCGAATTTCGTCCGACGGACTCAGAATGGGCCGAGACTTTTCCCACCCCCTCCCCGAGCCAAAAATAGGCCGCGGGCACAGCCGCGCCCAAAATAGAGCTGCCAAACACTTGGCGCGAAGTTCGCCCTGCGGAAAAATGCCCAAAAAAGGGGTGGGCTATAGCCTTGGGACGTGAGGCTGGCGAATTTCGTCCGCCTGACTCGGAATGGGCCGAGACTTTGCCCACCCCCTCCCTGCGCCAAAAATCGGCCGCGGGCACAGCCGCGCTCAAAAAAGAGCAGCAAACGGTGAAAATGGGTGGAGACTTAGCTGCGAAGCAAAGTCCAAACAGGGGTTGGCTATAGCCTCGGGGCGTGGGGCTGGCGAAGTTCGTCCGCCGGACTCGGAATGGGCCGAGACATTGCCCACCCCCTTCCCACGCCAAAAATAGGCCGTGGGTACAGCCGCGCCCAAAAAAGGGTGGCCGACCCCCTTGGCGGCAAGTTCGTCCTGCGGAAAAATGCCCAAAAAAGGGGTGGGCTATAGCCTTTGGGCGCGGGGTAGGCGAAGTTCGTCCGCTAGACTCGGAATGGGCCGAGACTTTGGTCACCCCATCCTTGTGACAAAAATAGGCCGTGGGCACAGCCGCGCCCAAAAAAGAGCAACCAAACCCCTTGGCGCCAAGTTCGTCCTGCGGAAAAATGCCCAAAAAAGGGGTGGGCTATAGCCTTGGGGCGTGGGGCTGGCGAACTTCGTCCGCCTTCCACGGAATGGGCCGAGACTTTGCCCACCCCGTCCTCACAAAAAAAATAGGCCGCGGGTACAGCCGCACCCAAAAAAGAGCAGGCGAACCCCTTGGCGCAAAGTTCGTCCTGCAGAAAAATGCCCAAAAAAGGGGTGGGCTATAGCCTTGGGGCGCGGGGTAGGCGAAGTTCGTCCGCTAGACTCGGAATGGGCCGAGACATTGGTCATCCCATCCCCGCGACAAAAAAAGGCCGCGGGCACAGCCGCGCCGAAGAAAGAGCAGCCGAACCCCTTGGCGCCAAGTTCGTCCTGCGGAAAAATGCCCAAATGGGGGGTGGGCTATAGCCTTGGGGAGTGTGGCGGGCGAACTTCGTCCGCCTTCCACGGAATGGGCCGAGACTTTGCCCACCCCCTCCTCACGACAAAAATAGGCCGCAGGCACAGCCGCACCCAAAAAAGAGCAGGCAAACCCCTTGGTGCAAAGTTCGTCATGCGGAAAATTGCCCAAAAAAGGGGTGTGCTATAGCCTTTGGGCATGGGGCCGGCAAAGTTCATCCGCCTTCCTCGGAATGGGCCGAGACATTGCCCACGCCCTCCCCGCGCCAAAAATAGTAGGCCCCGGCCACAGCCGCGCCCAAAAAAGAGCAGGCAAACCCCTTCGTGCCAAGTTCGTCCTGCGGAAAAATGCCCAAAAAAGGGGTGGGCTATATCCTTGGGGCGTGGGGCTGGCGAACTTCGTCCGCCGAACTCGGAATGGGGCGAGACCATGCCCACACCCTTCCAGCAAAATAAATAGGCCGCGGACACAGCCGCGCCCAAAAAAGAGCAGCCGAACCCCTTCGCGCCAAGTTCGTCCTCCGGAAAAATGCCCAAAAAGGGGGTGGGCCATAGCCTTGGGGCGTGGGGCTGGCGAACTTCGTCCACCTGGCTCGGAATGGGCCGAGACTTTGGTCACCCCCTCCCTGCGACAAAAATAGGCCGCGGGCACAGCCGCGCCAAAAAAAGAGCAGCCGAACCCCTTGGCGCCAAGTTCGTCCTCCGGTAAAATGCCCAAAAAAGGGGTGGGCTACAGCCTTGGGGGGTGGGGCGGGCGAACTTCGTCCGCCGGACTCGGAAAGGGCTGACACTTTGCCCACCCACTCCCCGTGACAAAAATAGGACGCGGGCACAGCCGCGCCCAAAAAAGAGTAGCCGAACCCCTAGGCGCCAAGTTCGTCCTGCGGAAAAATGCCCAAAAAAGGGGTGTGCTATAGCCTTGGGGCGTCGGGCTGCCGAAGTTCGTCCGCCGGACTCGAAATGGGCCGAGACTTACCCAACCCCCTCCCCGCGACCGAAATAGGCCGCGGGCACAGCTGCGGCCAAAAAAGAGCAGCCGAACCCCTTGGCGCCAAGTTCGTCCTTCGGAAAAATGCTCAAAAAGTGGGTGGGCTATAGCCTTGGGGCGTGGGGCTGGCGAACTTCGTCCGCAGGGCTCGGAATGGGACGAGACTTTCCCCACCCCCTCTCCATAACAAAAATAGGCCACGGGTACAGCCGCGCCCAAAAAAGAGTAGCCGAACCCCTAGGCGCCAAGTTCGTCCTGCGGAAAATTGCGCAAAAAAGGGGTGTGCTATAGCCTTGGGGCGTGGGGCTGCCGAAGTTCGTCCGCCGGACTCGGAATGGGCCGAGACATTGTTCACTCCCTCCCCGCGACAAAAATAGGGCACAGACACAGCCGCGCCCAAAAAAGGGCAGCCAATCCCCTTGGCGCCAAGTTCGTCCTTCGGAAAAATGCTCAAAAATTGGATGGGCTATAGCCTTGGGGCGTGGGGCTGGCGAACTTTGTCCGCAGGGCTCGGAATGGGACGAGACTTTCCCCACCCCTCCCCGCAACAAAAATAGGCCGCGGGTACAGCCGCGCCGAAAAAGGAGTAGCCGAACCCCTAAGCGCCAAGTTCGTCCTGCGGAAAAATGCCCAAAAAAGGGGTGGGCTATAGCCTTCGGGCGTGGGGCTGGCGAACTTCGTCCGCCGGACTCGGAACAGGCCGAGACTTTGACCACCCCCTCTCCAGGACAAAAATAGGCCGCGGGCACAGCCGCGACCAAAAAAGAGCAGCCGAACCCCTTGGCGCCAAGTTTGCCCTGCGGAAAAATGCCGAAAAAAGGGGTGTGCTATAGCCTTTGGGCGTGGGCCTGGCAAAATTCGTCTGCCGGACTCGGAATGGGCCGAGACTTTGGCCACCCCCTCCCCACGACAAAAAATAGGCAGCGGGCACAACCGCATCCAAAAAGAGCAGCCGAACCCCTTGGCGCCAAGTTCGTCCTGCGGAAAAATGCCCCAAAAGGGGTGGGCTATAGCCTTGGGGCGTGGGGCTGGCGAACTTCATCCGCCTTCCTCGGAATGGGCCGAGACTTTGCTCACCCCCCTCCCCGCGACAAAAATATGCCGCGGGCGCAGCCGCGCCCAAAAGAGAGCAGCCGAACCCCTTAGCGCCAAGTTACTCCTTCGGAAAAATGTCCAAAAAGACGGTGGACTATACCCTTGGGCCGTGGGGCTGGCGAACTTCGTCCGCGGGACTCGGAATGGACCGAGACATTGCCCACCCCCTCCCTGGGACAAAAATAGGCCGCGGGCACAGCCGCGCCCAAATAAGAGCAGCCTAACCCCTTGGCGCCAAGTTCGTCCTGCGGAAAAATGCCCAAAAAGGGGGTGGGCTATAGCCTTGGGGCGTTGGGCTGGCGAACAACGTACGCCGGACTCGGAATGGGCCGAGACTTTTCCCACCCCCTCCCCGCAACAAAAATAGGCCGTGGGCACAGCCACGCCCAAAAGAGACCAGCCGAACCCCTTGGCGCCAGGTTCGCCCTGCCGAAAAATGCCCAAAAAAGGGGGTGGGCTATACCCTTGGGCCGTGGGGCTGGCGAACGTCGTCCGCCGGACTCGGAATGGACCGAGACTTTGCGCACCCCCTCCCCGCGACAAAAATATGCCGCGGGCGCAGCCGCGCCCAAAAGAGAGAAGCCGAACCCCTTAGCGCCAAGTTACTCCTTCGGAAAAATGTCCAAAAAGGGGGTGGGCTATACCATTGGGCCGTTGGGCTGGCGATCTTCGTCCGCTGGACTCGGAATGGACCGAGACATTGCCCACCCCCTCCCCGGGACAAAAATAGGTCGCGGGCACAGCCGCGCCCAAAAAAGAGCAGCCGAACCCCTTGGCGCCAAGTTCGACCTGCGGAAAAATGCCCAAAAAAGGGGTGTGCTACAGCCTTGGGGCGTTGGGCTGGCGAACAACGTACGCCGGACTCGGAATGGGCCGAGACTTTTCCCACCCCCTCCCCGCGACCGAAATAGGCCGCGGGCACAGCCGCGCCAAAAAAAGAGCAGCCGAACTCCTTGGCGCCAAGTTCGTCCAGCGGCAAAATGCCCAAAAAAGGGGTGTGCTATAGCCTTGGGGCGTGGGGCGGGTGACCTTCGTCCGCCGGACTCGGAATGGGCCGAGACTTTGCCCACCCCCTCCCCGCGACAATACAGGACGCGGGCACAGCCACGCCCAAAATAGAGCAGCCAAACCCCTTGGCGCCAAGTTCGTCCAGCGGAAAAATGCCCAAAAAGAGGGTGGGCTATAGTCTTGGGGCGTGGGGCGGGCGAACTGCATCCGCCGGACTCGGAATGGGCCGAGACTTTTCCCACCCTCTCCCCGTGACAAAAATAGGTCGCGGGCACAGCCGCGCCCAAAAAACAGCAGCCGTACCTATAGGTGGCAAGTTCGTCCTGTGGAAAAATGCCCAAAAATGGGTGGGCTATAGCCTTGGGGCGTGAGGCTGGCGAACTTCGTCCGCCGGACTCGGAATGGACTGAGACTTTGCCGAACCCCTCCCCGCGACAAAAATAGGCCGCGGGCACAGCCGCGCCAAAAAAAGAGCAGCCGAACCCCTTGGCGTCAAGTTCGACCTGCGGAAAAATGCCCAAAAAAGGGGTGTGCTACAGCCTTTGGGCGTGGGGCCGGCGAACATCGTCCGCCTTGGTCGGAATGGGCCGAGACTTTGGCCACCCCATCCCCGTGACAAAAATAGGCCGCGGGCACAGCCGCCCCAAAAAAACAGCAGCCGAACCCCTTGGCGCCAAGTTCGTCCAGCGGAAAAATGCCCAAAAAGGGGGTGGGCTATAGCCTTGGGGCGTGGGGCGGGCAAACTGCGTCCGCCGGACTCGGAATGGGCCGAGACTTTTCCCACCCCCTCCCCGCGACAAAAATAGGCCGCGGGCACAGCCGCGCCCAAAAAAGAGCGGCCGAACCCCTTGGCGCCAAGTTCATCCTGCGGAAAAATGCCCAAAAAGGGGCTGGGCTATAGCCTTGGGGCGTGGGGCTGGCGAATTTCGTCCGCCGGACTCAGAATGGGCTGAGACTTTTCCCACCCGCTCCCCGCGACAGAAATAGGCCGCAGGCACAGCCGCGCCAAAAAAAGAACAGCCGAACCCCTTGGCGCCAAGTTCGACCTGCGGAAAAAGGCCCAAAAAAGGGGTGCGCTACAGCCTTTGGGCGTGGGGCCGGCGAACATCGTCCGCCTTGGTCGGAATGGGCCGAGACTTTGGCCACCCCGTCCCTGCGACAAAAATAGGCCGCGGGCACAGCCGCGCCCAAAAAAGAGCAGCCGAACCCCTTGGCGCCAAGTTCGTCCTGCGGAAAAATTCCGGACTCGGAATGGGCCGAGACTTTTCCCACCCCCTCCCCGCGACAAAAATAGGCCGCGGGCACAGCCGCGCCCAAAAAAGAGCAGGCGAACCCCTTGGCGCCAAGTTCATCCAGCGGAAAAATGCCCAAAAAGGGGGTGGGCTATAGCCTTGGGGCGTGGGGCGGGCGAACTTCGTCCGCCGGACTCAGAATGGGCCGAGACTTTGCCCATCCCCTCCCCGCGACAAAAATAGACCGCGTGCACAGCCGTACCCAAAAAACAGCAGCCCAACCCCATGGCGCCAAGTTCGACCTGCGGAAAAATGCCGAAAAAAGGGGTTTGCTATAGCCTTTGGGCGTGCGGCCGGGGAACATTGTCCGCCTTTGTCGCATTGGGCCGAGACTTTGGCCACCCCCTCCCTGCGACAGAAATAGGCCGCGGGCACAGCCGAACCAAAAAAAGTGCAGCCGAACCCCTTGGCGCCAAGTTCGTCCTGCGGAAAAATGCCCAAAAAGGGGGTGGGCTATAGCCTTGGGGCGTGGGGCGGGCGAACTTCGTCCCCCTTCCTCGGAATGGGCCGAAACTTTGCCCACCCCCTCCCCGCGACAAAAATAGGCCGCGGGCACAGCCGTGCCAAAGAAAGAGCAGCCGAACCTCTTGGCGCCAAGTTCATCCTGCGGAAAAATGCCCAAAAAAGGGGGTTGCTATGGCCTTGGGCGTGGGGCTGCCGAAGTTCGTCCGCCGGACTCGCAATGGGCCGAGACTTTTCCCACACCCTCCCCGCGATAAAAATCGGCCGCGGGAACAATCGCGCAAAAAAAAGAGCGGCCGAACCCCTTGGCGCCAAGTTCGTCCTGCGGAAAAATGCCCAAAAAGGGGATGGGCTATAACCTTGGGGCGTTGGGCGGGCGAACTACGTACGCCGGACTCGGAATGGGCCGAGACTTTGCCCACCCCCTCCCCGCACCAAAAATAGGCCGCGCGTACAGCCGCGCCCAAAAAAGAGCTGCCGAACCCCTTGGGGCCAAGTTCATCCTGCGGAAAAATGCCCAAAAAGGGGGTGGGCTATAGCCTTGGGGCGTGGGGCTGGCGAACTTCGTCCGACGGACTCAGAATGGGCCGAGACTTTGCCCACCCACTCCCCGCGACAAAAATAGGCCGCGGGCACGGCTGTACCCAAAAAACCGCAGCCGAACCCCATGGCGCCAAATTCGACCTGCGGAAAAATGCCGAAAAAAGGGGTGTGCTATAGCCTTTGGGCGTGGGGCCGGGGAACATCGTCCGCCTTTGTCGGAAAGGGCCGAGACTTTGGCCACCCCCTCCCCGCGACAGAAATAGGCCGCGGGCACAGCCGAACCAAAAAAAGTGCAGCCGAACCCCTTGGCGCCAAGTTCGTCCTGCGGAAAAATGCCCAAAAAGGGAGTGGGCTATAGCCTTGGGGCGTTGGGCTGGCGAACTACATACGCCGGACTCGGAATGGGCAGAAACTTTTCCCACCCCTCCCCACAACAAAAATAGGCCGCGGGCACAGCCACGCCCAAAAGAGACCAGCCGAACCCCTTGGCACCAAGTTCGTCCTGCGGAAAAATGCCCAAAAAAGGGGTGTGCTACAGCCTTTGGGCGTGGGCCCGGCAAAGTTATTCTGCCTTCCTCGGAATGGGCAGAGACTTTGGCCACCCCCTCCCCGCACCAAAAATAGGCCGCGCGCACCGCCGCGCCCAAAAAAGAGCAGCCGAATCCCTTGGCACCAAGTTCGTCCTATGGAAAAATGCCCAAAAAAGGGGTGTGCTATAGCCTTGGGGCGTGGGGCTGGCGAACTTCGTCGGCCTTCCTCGGAATGGGCCGAAACTTTGCCCACCCCCTCCCCGCGATAAAAATAGGCCGCGGGCACAGCCGTGCCAAAGAAAGAGCAGCCGAACTTCTTGGCGCCAAGTTCATCCTGCGGAAAAATGCCCAAAAAAGGGGGTTGCTATAGCCTTGGGCGTGGGGCTGCCGAAGTTCGTCCGCCGGACTCGGAATGGGCCGAGACTTTTCCCACACCCTCCCCGCGATAAAAATAGGCCGCGGGCACAATCGGGCCGAAAAAAGAGCGGCCGAACCCCTTGGCGCCAAGTTCGTCCTGCGGAAAAATGCCCAAAAAGGGGATGGGCTATAACCTTGGGGCGTTGGGCTGGCGAACTACGTACGCCGGACTCGGAATGGGCCGAGACTTTTCCCACACCCTCCCCGCGATAAAAATAGGCCGCGGGCACAATCGCGCCGAAAAAAGAGCGGCCGAACCCCTTGGCGCCAAGTTCATCCTGCGGAAAAATGCCCAAAAAGGGGCTGGGCTATAGCCTTGGGGCGTGGGGCTGGCGAATTTCGTCCGCCAGACTCGGAATGGGCTGAGACTTTTCCCACCCGCTCCCCGCGACAGAAATAGGCCGCAGGCACAGCCGGGCCCAAAAAAGAGCAGCCGAAACCCTTGGCGCCAAGTTCGTCCTGCGGAAAAAATTCCCAAAAAGGAGGTGGGCTATAGCCTTGGGGCGTGGGGCCGGCGAACTTTGTCCGCCGGACTCGGAATGGGCCGAGACTTTGGCCACCCCCTCCCTGCGACAAAAATAGGCCGCGGGCACAGCCGCGCCCAAAAAAGAGCAGCCGAACCCCTTGGCGCCAAGTTCGTCCTGCGGAAAAATTCCGGACTCGGAATGGGCCGAGACTTTTCCCACCCCCTCCCCGCGACAAAAATAGGCCGCGGGCACAGCCACGCCCAAAAAAGAGCAGCCGAATCCCTTGGCGCCAAGTTCGTCCAGCGGAAAAATGCCCAAAAAGGGGGTGGGCTATAGCCTTGGGGCGTGGGGCTGGCGAACTTCGTCCGCCGGACTCGGAAAGGGCCGAGACTTTGCCCACCCCCTCCCCGAGACAATAATAGGCCGCAGGCACAGCCGCGCCCAAAAAAGAGCAGCAAACCCATTGGCGCCAAGTTCGTCCTGCGGAAAAATGCCCAAAAAAGGGGTGTGCTATAGCCTTTGGGCGTGGGGCCGGCAAACTTCGTCCGCCAGACTCGGAATGGACCGAGACATTGACCACCCCATTCCCGCGGGGTGGGGCCGGCAAAGTTCGTCCGCCAGACTCGGAATGGACCGAGACTTTGACCACCCCCTCCCCGCGACAAAAATAGGCCGCGCCAAGTTCGTCCTGCGGAAAATTGCCCAAAAGGGGGTGTGGGCTATAGCCTTGGGGCGTGGGGCTGGCGAACTTCGTCCGCCGGACTCGGAATGGGCCGAGACTTTGCCCACCCCCTCCCCGCGACAAAAATAGGATGTGGGCGCAGCCGCGCCCAAAAACGAGCAGCCGAACGCCTTGGCGCCAAGTTCTTCCTGCGGAAAAATGCCCAAAAAAGGGGTGTGCTATAGCCTTTGGGTGTGGGGTCGGCAAAGTTCGTCCGCCAGACTCGGAAAGGGACGAGACTTTGCCCACCCCCTCCTCACGACAAAAATAGGCCGCGGGCACAGCCGGTCCCAAAAAAGAGGTTCCGAACCCCTTGGCGCCAAGTTCGTGATGCGGAAAAATGCCCAAAAAAGGGGTGGGCTATAGCCCTGGGGCGTGGGCCAGGCGGACTTCGTCCGCGGGACTCGGAATGGGCCGAGACTTTTCCCACCCCCTCCCCGCGACAAAAATAGGCCGCGGGCACAGCCGCGCCCAAAAAAGAGCTGCCGAACCTATAGGTTGCAAGTTCGTCCTGTGGAAAAATGCCCAAAAATGGGGTGGGCTATAGCCCTGGGGCGTGGGGCCGGCGGACTTCGTCCGCGGGACTCGGAATGGGCCGATCCTTTTCCCACCCCCTCCCCGCGACAAAAATAGTCCGCGGGCACAGCCGCGCCCAAAAAAGAGCAGCCGAACCCCTTGGCGCCAAGTTCTTCCTGTGGAAAAATGCCCAAAAAAGGGGTGTGCTATAGCCTTTGGGCGTGGGGCCGGGAAAGTTCGTCCGCCAGACTCGGAATGGACCGAGACTTTGACTGCCCCCTCCCCGCGGCAAAAATAGGCTGCGGGCACAGCCGCGCTCAAAAAAGAGCAGCCGAATCCCTTGGCGCCAAGTTCGTCCTGCGGAAAAATGCCCAAAAAGGGGATGGGCTATAACCTTGGGGCGTTGGGCTGGCGAACTACGTACGCCGGACTCGGAATGGGCCGAGACTTTTCCCACACCCTCCCCGCGATAAAAATAGGCCGCGGGCACAATCGCGCCGAAAAAAGAGCGGCCGAACCCCTTGGCGCCAAGTTCATCCTGCGGAAAAATGCCCAAAAAGGGGCTGGGCTATAGCCTTGGGGCGTGGGGCTGGCGAATTTCGTCTGCCAGACTCGGAATGGGCTGAGACTTTTCCCACCCGCTACCCGCGACAGAAATAGGCCGCAGGCACAGCCGCGCCCAAAAAAGAGCAGCCGAAACCCTTGGCGCCAAGTTCGTCCTGCGGAAAAAATTCCCAAAAAGGAGGTGGGCTATAGCCTTGGGGCGTGGGGCCGGCGAACTTTGTCCGCAGGACTCGGAATGGGCCGAGACTTTGGCCACCCCCTCCCTGCGACAAAAATAGGCCGCGGGCACAGCCGCGCCCAAAAAAGAGCAGCCGAACCCCTTGGCGCCAAGTTCGTCCTGCGGAAAAATTCCGGACTCGGAATGGGCCGAGACTTTTCCCACCCCCTCCCCGCGACAAAAATAGGCCGCGGGCACAGCCACGCCCAAAAAAGAGCAGCCGAATCCCTTGGCGCCAAGTTCATCCAGCGGAAAAATGCCCAAAAAGGGGGTGGGCTATAGCCTTGGGGCGTGGGGCTGGCGAACTTCGTCCGCCGGACTCGGAAAGGGCCGAGACTTTGCCCACCCCCTCCCCGAGACAATAATAGGCCGCAGGCACAGCCGCGCCCAAAAAAGAGCAGCAAACCCATTGGCGCCAAGTTCGTCCTGCGGAAAAATGCCCAAAAAAGGGGTGTGCTATAGCCTTTGGGCGTGGGGCCGGCAAACTTCGTCCGCCAGACTCGGAATGGACCGAGACATTGACCACCCCATTCCCGCGGGGTGGGGCCGGCAAAGTTCGTCCGCCAGACTCGGAATGGACCGAGACTTTGACCACCCCCTCCCCACGACAAAAATAGGCCGCGCCAAGTTCGTCCTGCGGAAAATTGCCCAAAAAGGGGTGTGGGCTATAGCCTTGGGGCGTGGGGCTGGCGAACTTCGTCCGCCGGACTCGGAATGGGCCGAGACTTTGCCCACCCCCTCCCCGCGACAAAAATAGGATGTGGGCGCAGCCGCGCCCAAAAACGAGCAGCCGAACGCCTTGGCGCCAAGTTCTTCCTGCGGAAAAATGCCCAAAAAAGGGGTGTGCTATAGCCTTTGGGTGTGGGGTCGGCAAAGTTCGTCCGCCAGACTCGGAAAGGGACGAGACTTTGCCCACCCCCTCCTCACGACAAAAATAGGCCGCGGGCACAGCCGGTCCCAAAAAAGAGGTTCCGAACCCCTTGGCGCCAAGTTCGTGATGCGGAAAAATGCCCAAAAAAGGGGTGGGCTATAGCCCTGGGGCGTGGGCCAGGCGGACTTCGTCCGCGGGACTCGTAATGGGCCGAGACTTTTCCCACCCCCTCCCCGCGACAAAAATAGGCCGCGGGCACAGCCGCGCCCAAAAAAGAGCTGCCGAACCTATAGGTTGCAAGTTCGTCCTGTGGAAAAATGCCCAAAAATGGGGTGGGCTATAGCCCTGGGGCGTGGGGCCGGCGGACTTCGTCCGCGGGACTCGGAATGGGCCGAGCCTTTTCCCACCCCCTCCCCGCGACAAAAATAGTCCGCGGGCACAGCCGCGCCCAAAAAAGAGCAGCCGAACCCCTTGGCGCCAAGTTCTTCCTGTGGAAAAATGCCCAAAAAAGGGGTGTGCTATAGCCTTTGGGCGTGGGGCCGGGAAAGTTCGTCCGCCAGACTCGGAATGGACCGAGACTTTGACTGCCCCCTCCCCGTGGCAAAAATAGGCTGCGGGCACAGCCGCGCTCAAAAAAGAGCAGCCGAATCCCTTGGCGCCAAGTTCGTCCTGTGGAAAAATGCCCAAAAAAGGGGTGGGCTATAGCCTTGGGGCATGGGGCAGGCGAACTTAGTCCGCCGGGCTCGGAATGGGCCGAGACTTTGCCCACCCCCTCCCCGCGACGAGAATAGGCCGCGGGCACAGCCGCGCCCAAAAAAGAGCAGCCGAACCCCTTGGCGCCAAGTTCGTCCTGCGGAAAAATGCCCGAAAACGGGGTGGGCTATATAGTCTTGGGGCGTGGGGCCGGCAAAGTTCGTCCGCCGGACTCGGAAAGGGCCGAGACTTTGCCCACCCTGGGGCGCCAAGTTCGTCCAGCGGAAAAATGCCCAAAATTTGGGTGGGCTATAGCCTGGGGGTGTGGGGCTGGCCAACTTCGTCCACCGGACTCGGAATGGGGCGACACTTTGCGAGGCCCCTCCGTGTGCAAAAAATAGGCCGCGGGCACAGCCTTGCCCCGAAACGAGCGCCCGACGCCTTGGGCGCCAAGGTCGTCCTGCGGAAAAATGTCCAAAACTTGGGTGGGCTATAGCCTGGGTGTGTGGGGCTGGCCAACTTCGTCCGCCGGACTCGGAATGGGGCGAGACTTTGCGAGGCCCCTCCGTGTGCCAAAAATAGGCCGCGGGCATAGCCGCGCCCCAAAACGAGTGCCCGAAGGGTGGGGCGCCAAGTTCGTCCAGCGGAAAAATGCCCAAAACTTGGGTGGGCTATAGCCTCGGGGTGTGGGCATGGCCAACTTCGTCCGCCGGACTCGGAATGGAGCGAGACTTTGCGAGGCCCCTCCGTGTGCCGAAAATAGGCCGCGGGCACTGTCGTGCCCCAAAACGAGCGCCCGACACCTGGGTCGCCAAGTTCGTCCTGCGGAAGAATGGACAAAAATTGGGTGGGCTATAGCCTTGGGGTGTGGGGCTGGCCAACTTCGTCCCCCGGACTCGGAATGGGGCGAGACTTTCCGAGGCCCCTTCGTGTGCCAAAAATAGGCCGCGGGCACAGCCTTGCCCCAAAACGAGCGCCTGACGCCTGGGGCGCCAAGTTCGTCTTGCGGAAGAATGGCCAAAACTTGGGTGGGCTATAGCCTGGGTGTGTGGGGCTGGCCAACTTCGTCCGCCGGACTCGGAATGGGGCGAGACTTTGCGAGGCCCCTCCGTGTGCCAAAAATAGGCCGCGGGCATAGCCGCGCCCGAAAACGAGTGCCCGAAGGGTGGGGCGCCAAGTTCGTCCAGCGGAAAAATGCCCAAAACTTGGGTGGGCTATAGCCTCGGGGTGTGGGCATGGCCAACTTCGTCCGCCGGACTCGGAATGGAGCGAGACTTTGCGAGGCCCCTCCGTGTGCCAAAAATAGGCCGCGGGCACTGTCGTGCCCCAAAACGAGCGCCCGACACCTGGGTCGCCAAGTTCGTCCTGCGGTAAAATGCCCAAAATTTGGGTGGGCTATAGCCTTGGGGTGTGGGGCTGGCCAACTTCGTCCCCCGGACTCAGAATGGGGCGAGACATTTTGAGGCCCCTCCGTGTGCCAAAAATAGGCCGCGGGCACAGCCTTGCACCAAAACGAGCGCCCGACGCCTGGGGCGCTAAGTTCGTCCTGCGGAAGAATTGCCAAAAATTGGGTGGGCTATAGCCTGGGGGTGTGGGGCTGGCCAACTTCGTCCGCCGGACTCGGAATGGGACGAGACTTTGCGAGGACCCTCCGCGTGCCAAAAATAGGCCGCGGGCAAAGCCGCACACCAAAACGAGCGCCCGAAGGCTGGGGCGCCATGTTCGTCCTGCGGTAAAATGCCCAAAAGTTGGGTGGGCTATAGCCTTGGGGTGTGGGGCTGGCCAACTTCGTCCGCCGGACTCGGAATGGGGTGAGACTTTGCGAGGCCCCTCCGTGTGCCAAAAATAGGCCGCGGGCACAGCCTTGCCCCAAAACGAGCGCCCGACGCCTTGGGCGCCAAGTTTGTCCTGCGGAAGAATGGTCAAAAATTGGGTGGGCTATAGCCTTGGGGTGTGGGGCTGGCCAACTTCGTCCGCCGGACTCGGAATGGGCTGAGACTTTGCGTGGCCCCTCCGTGTGCCAAAAATAGGCCGCGGGCACAGCCGCGCCCCAAAACGAGTGCCCGATGATTGGGGCGCCAAGTTCGTCCTTCGGAAAAATGCCCAAAATTTGGGTGCGCTATAGCCTCGGGGTGTGGGGCTGGCCAACTTCGTCCGCCGGACTCGGAATGGGCCGAGACTTTGCGTGGCCCCTCCGTGTGCCAATAATAGGCTGCGGGCACAGCCGCGCCCCAAAACGAGCGCCCGAAGGCTGGGGCGCCAAGTTCGTCGTGCGGTAAAATGCCCAAAATTTGGGAGGGCTATAGCCTTGGGGTGTGGGGCTGGCCCACTTCGTCCGCCGCACTCGGAATGGGCCGAGACTTTACGTGGCCCCTCCGTGTGCCAATAATAGGCTGCGGGCACAGCCGCGCCCCAAAACGAGCGCCCGAAGGCTGGGGCGCCAAGTTCGTCGTGCGGTAAAATGCCCAAAATTTGGGAGGGCTATAGCCTTGGGGTGTGGGGCTGGCCCACTTCGTCCGCCGCACTCGGAATGGGGCGAGACTTTGCGAGGCCCCTCCGTATGCCAAAAATAGGCCGCGGGCACAGCCTTGCCCCAAAACGAGTGCCCGACGCCTTGGGCGCCAAGGTCGTCCTGCGGAAGAATGGCCAAAATTTGGGTGGGCTATAGCCTTGGGGTGTGGGGCTGGCCCACTTCGTCCGCCGGACTCGGAATGGGGCGAGACTTTGCGAGTCCTCTCCGTGGGCCAAAAATAGACCGCGGGCACAGCCGTGCCCCAAAAGGAGCGCCCGACGCCTGGGGCTCCAAGTTCGTCCTGCGGAAGAATTGCCAAAAATTGGGTGGGCTATAGCGTTGGGGTGTGGGGCTGGCCCACTTCGTCCGCCGGACTCGTAACGGGGCGAGACTTTGCGAGGCCCCTCCGTGTGCCAAAAATAGGCCGCGGGCACAGCCGCGCCCCAAAACGAGCTCCCGAAGGCTGGGGCGCCAAGTTCGTCCTGCGGAAAAATGCCCAAAATTTGGGTGGGCTATAGCCCTGGGGTGTGGGGCTGGCCCACTTCGTCCGCCGGACTCGGAATGGGGCGACACTTTGCGTGGCCCCTCCGTGTGCCAAAAATAGGCCGCGGGCACAGCCGCGCCCCAAAACGAGAGCCCGAAGGATGGGGCGCCAAGTTCGTCCTGCGGTAAAATGCCCAAAATTTGGGTGGGCTATAGCCTTGGGGTGTGGGGCTGGCCAACTTCGTCCGCCGGACTCGGAATGGGGCGAGACTTTGCGAGGCCCCTCCGTGTGCCAAAAATAGGCCGCGGGCACAGCCTTGCCCCAAAACGAGCGCCCGACGCCTTGGGCGCCAAGGTCGTCCTGCGGAAGAATGGACAAAATTTGGGTGGGGTATAGCCTTGGGGTGTGGGGCTGGCCAACTTCGTCCGCCGGACTCGGAATGGGGCGAGACTTTGCGAGGCCTCTCCGTGTGCCAAAAATAGGCCGCGGGCACAGCCGTGCCAGAAGGCTGGGGCGCCAAGTTCGTCCAGCGGAAAAATGCCCAAAATTTGGGTGGGCTATAGCCTGGGGGTGTGGGGCTGGCCAACTTCGTCCACCGGACTCGGAATGGGGCGACACTTTGCGAGGCCCCTCCGTGTGCCAAAAATAGGCCGAGGGCACAGCCTTGCCCCGAAACGAGCGCCCGACGCCTTGGGCACCAAGGTCGTCCTGCGGAAGAATGGCCAAAAATTGGGTGGGCTATAGCCTTGGGGTGTGGGGATGGCCAACTTCGTCCGCCGGACTCGGAATGGGGTGCGACATTGTGAGGCCCCTCCGTGTGCCAAAAATAGGCCACGGGCACAGCCTTGCCCCAAAACGAGCGCCCGACGCCTGGGGCGCCAAGTTCGTCCTGCGGAAGAATGGCCAAAAATTGAGTGGGCTGTAGCCTTGGGGTGTGGGGCTGGCCAACTTCGTCCGCCGGACTCGGAATGGGGCGAGACATTGCGAGGCCCCTCCGTGTGCCAAAAATAGGCCGCGGGCACAGCCTTGTCCCAAAACAAGCGCCCGACGCTTGGGGCGCCAAGTTCGTCCTGCGGAAGAATTGCCAAAAATTGGGTGGGCTATAGCCTGGGGGTGTGGGGATGGCCAACTTCGTCCGCCGGACTCGGAATGGGGCGAGACATTGCGAGGCCCCTCCGTGAGCCAAAAATAGGCCGCGGGCACAGCCTTGCGCCAAAACGAGCGCCCGACGCCTGGGGCGCCAAGTTCGTCCTGCGGAAGAATTGCCAAAAATTGGGTGGGCTATAGCCTGGGGGTGTGGGGCTGGCCAACTTCGTCCGCCGGACTCGGAATGGAGCGAGACTTTGTGAGGCCTCTCCGTGTGCCAAAAATAGGCCGCGGGCACAGCCGTGCCCCAAAAGGAGCGCCCGATGTCTGGGGCGCCAAGTTCGTCCTGCGGTAAAATGCCCAAAACTTGGGTGGCCTATAGCCTCGGGGTGTGGGGATGGCCAACTTCGTCCGCCGTACTCGGAATGGGGCGAGACTTTGCGAGGCCCCTCCGTGTGCCAAAAATAGGCCGCTGGCACAGCCGCGCCCCAAAACGAGTGCCCGACGCCTGGGGCGCCTAGTTCGTCCTGCGGAAGAATTACCAAAAATTGGGTGGGGTATAGCCTGGGGGTGTGGGGCTGGCCAACTTCGTCCGCCGGACTCGGAATGGGGCGAGACTTTGCGAGGCCCCTCCGTGTGCCAAAAATAGGCCGCGGCCACAGCCGTGCCCCAAAACGAGGGCCCGAAGGCTGGGGCGCATGTTCGTCCTGCGGTAAAATGCCCAAAAGTTGGGTGGGCTATAGCCTTGGGGTGTGGGGCTGGCCGACTTCGTCCGCCGGACTCGGAATGGGGCGAGACTTTGCGAGGCCCCTCCGTGTGCCAAAAATAGGCCGCGGGCACAGCCGCGCCCCAAAACGAGTGCCCGAAGGCTGGGGCGCCAAGTTGGTCCTGCGGTAAAATGCCCAAAACTTGGGTGGCCTATAGCCTCGGGGTGTGGGGATGGCCAACTTCGTCCGCCGTACTCGGAATGGGGCGAGACTTTGCGAGGCCCCTCCGTGTGCCAAAAATAGGCCGCTGGCACAGCCGCGCCCCAAAACGAGCGCCCGACGCCTGGGGCGCCTAGTTCGTCCTGCGGAAGAATTACCAAAAATTGGGTGGGGTATAGCCTGGGGGTGTGGGGCTGGCCAACTTCGTCCGCCGGACTCGGAATGGGGCGAGACTTTGCGAGGCCCCTCCGTGTGCCAAAAATAGGCCGCGGCCACAGCCGTGCCCCAAAACGAGCGCCCTACGCCTGGGTCGCCAAGTTCGTCCTGCGGAAGAATTGCCAAAAATTGGGTGGGCTATAGCCTGGGGGTGTGGGGCTGGCCAACTTCGTCCGCCGGACTCGGAATGGAGCGAGACTTTGCGAGGCCTCTCCGTGTGCCAAAAATAGGCCGCGGGCACAGCCGTGCCCCAAAAGGAGCGCCCGATGTCTGGGGCGCCAAGTTCGTCCTGCGGTAAAATGCCCAAAAGTTGGGTGGGCTATAGCCTTGGGGTGTGGGGCTGGCCCACTTCGTCCGCCGGACTCGGAATGGGGCGAGACTTTTCGAGGCCCGTCCGTGTGACAAAAATATGCCGCGGGCACAGC
>JAQOOD010000064.1:0-64192 GCA_029633175.1 Citrus glauca | reverse complement strand
GAAGTTGGCCAGCCCACCCCCTCCCCGCGACAAAAATAGGCCGCAGCCACAGCCGCATCCAAAAAATAACAGCCGAACCACTTGGCGCCAAGTTCGTCCTGCGGAAAAATGCCCAAAAAATGGGTGCGCTATAGCCTTGGTGCGTGGGGCCGGCAATGTTCGTCCGGCGGACTTGGAAGGGGCCGAGACTTTCCCCACCACCTCCCCGCGACCGAAATAGGCAACGGGCACAGCCGCGCCCAAAAAAGAGCAGCCGAACCCCTTGGCGCCAAGTTCGTCCTGCGGAAAAATGCCCAAAAAAGGGGTGGGCTATATAGCCTTGGGGCGTGGGGCCGGCGAACTCCGTCCCCTAGACTCGGAATGGGCCGAGACTTTTCCCACCCCCTCCAGATGACAAAAATAGGCCGCGGGCTTAGCCGCGCCCAAAAAAAAGCAGCCGAACCCCTTGTCGCCAAGTTCGTCCCGCGGAAAAATGCCCAAAAAAGGGGTGTGCTGTAGCCTTGGTGCGTGGGGCCGGCAAAGTTTGTCCGCCGGACTCGGAATGGGCCGAGACTTTCCCCACCCCCTCCCCGCGACCGAAATACGCCGCGCTCACAGCCGTACCCAAAAAAGAGCAGCCGAACCCCTTGGCGCCAAGTTCGTCCGCCGGACTCGGAATGGGCCGAGACTTTCCCCACCCCCTCCCCGGGACAAAATTAGGCCGCGAGCACAGCCGCGCGAAAAAAAGAGCAGCCGAACCCCTTGGCGCCAAGTTCGTCTTGCGGAAAAATGCCCAAAAAAGGGGTGTGCTATAGCCTTCGGGCGTGGGGCCGGCAAAGTTCATCCGCCTTCCTCGGAATGGGCCGAGACTTTGGCCACCCCCTCGCCGCGCCAAAAATAGGCCACGGACACAGCCGCGCCCAAAAAAGAGCAGCCGAACCCCTTGGCGCCAAGTTCGTCGCGCGGAAAAATGCCCAAAAAAGGGGTGTCCTATAGCCTTTGGGCGTGGGGCCGGCAAAGTTCATCCGCCTTCCTCGGAATGGGCCGAGACTTTGGCCACCCCATCGCCGCGCCAAAAATAGGCCGCGGGCACAGCCGCGTCCAAAAAATAGCAGGCGAACCCCTTGGCCCCAAGTTCGTCCTGCGGAAAACTGCCCAAAAAAGGGGTGGGCTATATAGCCTTTGGGCGTGGGGCCGGCAAAGTTCGTCCGCCGGACTCGGAATGGGCCGAGACTTTCCCCACCACCTCCCCGCGACCGAAATAGGCCGCGGGCACAGCCGCGGCCAAAAAGGAGCAGCCGAACAACTTGGCGCCATGTTCGTCCTGCGGAAAAATGCCCAGAAAAGGGGTGGGCTATAGCCTTGGGGCGTGGGGCGGGCGAAACTCGTCCGCCGGACTCAGAATGGTCCGACAATTTGCCCACCCCCTCCCCGTGACAAAAATAGGCCGCGGACATGGCGGCGCCCAAAAAAGAGCAGCCGAACCCCACGGCGCCAAGTTCGTCGTGCGGAAAAATGCCCAAAAAAGGGGTGGGCTATAGCCTTGGGGTGTGGGGCCGGCGCACTTCGTCCGCCGGACTCGGAATGGGCCGAGACTTTGACCACCCCCTCCCCGCGACAAAAATTGGCCGCGGGCACAGCCGCGCCCCAAAAAGAGCTGCCGAACCCCTTGGCGCCAAGTTCGTCGTGCGGAAAAATGCCCAAAAAAGGGGTGGGCTATAGCCTTTGGACGTGGGGCGGGCGAACTTCGTCCGCCGGACTCGGAATGGGCCGAGACCATGCCCACCCCCTCCCCGCGACAAAAATAGGCCGCGGGCACAGCCGCGTCAAAAAAATAGCAGCCGAACCACTTGGCGCCAAGTTCGTCCTGCGGAAAAATGCCCAAAAAATGGGTGTGCTATAGCCTTGGTGCGTGGGGCCGGCAAAGTTCGTCCGGCGGACTTGGAATGGGCCGAGACTTTCCCCACTCCCTCCCCGCGACCGAAATAGGCCACGGGCACAGCCGCGCCCAAAAAAGAGCAGCCGAACCCCTTGGCGCCAAGTTCGTCGCGCGGAAAAATGCCCAAAAAAGGGGTGTCCTATAGCCTTTGGGCGTGGGGCCGGCAAAGTTCATCCGCCTTCCTCGGAATGGGCCGAGACTTTGGCCACCCCATCGCCGCGCCAAAAATAGGCCGCGGGCACAGCCGCGTCCAAAAAATAGCAGGCGAACCCCTTGGCCCCAAGTTCGTCCTGCGGAAAACTGCCCAAAAAAGGGGTGGGCTATATAGCCTTTGGGCGTGGGGCCGGCAAAGTTCGTCCGCCGGACTCGGAATGGGCCGAGACTTTCCCCACCACCTCCCCGCGACCGAAATAGGCCGCGGGCACAGCCGCGGCCAAAAAGGAGCAGCCGAACAACTTGGCGCCATGTTCGTCCTGCGGAAAAATGCCCAGAAAAGGGGTGGGCTATAGCCTTGGGGCGTGGGGCGGGCGAAACTCGTCCGCCGGACTCAGAATGGTCCGACAATTTGCCCACCCCCTCCCCGTGACAAAAATAGGCCGCGGACATGGCGGCGCCCAAAAAAGAGCAGCCGAACCCCACGGCGCCAAGTTCGTCGTGCGGAAAAATGCCCAAAAAAGGGGTGGGCTATAGCCTTGGGGTGTGGGGCCGGCGCACTTCGTCCGCCGGACTCGGAATGGGCCGAGACTTTGACCACCCCCTCCCCGCGACAAAAATTGGCCGCGGGCACAGCCGCGCCCCAAAAAGAGCTGCCGAACCCCTTGGCGCCAAGTTCGTCGTGCGGAAAAATGCCCAAAAAAGGGGTGGGCTATAGCCTTTGGACGTGGGGCGGGCGAACTTCGTCCGCCGGACTCGGAATGGGCCGAGACCATGCCCACCCCCTCCCCGCGACAAAAATAGGCCGCGGGCACAGCCGCGTCAAAAAAATAGCAGCCGAACCACTTGGCGCCAAGTTCGTCCTGCGGAAAAATGCCCAAAAAATGGGTGTGCTATAGCCTTGGTGCGTGGGGCCGGCAAAGTTCGTCCGGCGGACTTGGAATGGGCCGAGACTTTCCCCACTCCCTCCCCGCGACCGAAATAGGCCACGGGCACAGCCGCGCCCAAAAAAGAGCAGCCGAACCCCTTGGCGCCAAGTTCGTCCTGCGGAAAAATGCCCAGAAAAGGGGTGGGCTATAGCCTTGGAGCGTGGGGCTGGCGAAATTCATCCGCCGGACTCGGAATTGGCCGAGACTTTGCCCACCCCCTCCCCGCGACAAAAATAGGCAACGGGCACAGCCGCGTCAAAAAAAGAGCGGCCGAACCCCTTGGCGCCAAGTTCGTCCTGCGGAAAAATGCCCAAAATGGGGTGGGCTATAGCCGTGGGCGTGGGGCTGGCGAACTTCGTCCGCCTTCCTCGGAATGGGCCGAGACTTTGCTCACCCCCTCCCTGCGACAAAAATATGCCGCAGGCACAGCCGCGCCCAAAAAGAGCTGCCGAACCCCTTAGCGCCAAGTTAGTCCTTCAGAAAAATGCCCAAAAGGGGGTGGGCTACAGCCTTGGGGCGTGGGGCTGGCGACCTTCGTCCGTCGGACTCGGAATGGGCCGACACTTTTCCCACCCCCTCCCCCCGACAAAAATCGGCCGCGGACACAGCCGCACCCAAAAAAGAGCAGCCGAACCCCTTGGCGCCATGTTCGTCGTGCGGAAAAATGCCCAAAAAAGGGGTGGGCTATAGCCTTGGGGCGTGGGGCTGGCGAAATTCGTCCGCCGGACTCGGAATGGGCCGAGACTTTGCCCACCCCCTCCCCGCGACAAAAATAGGCAGCGGGCACAACCGCGTCCAAAAAAGAGCAGCCGAACCCCTTGGCGCCAAGTTCGTCCTGCAGAAAAATGCCCCAAAAGGGGTGGGCTATAGGCTTGGGGCGTGGGGCTGGCAAACTCCGTCCGCCGGACTCGAAATGGGCCGAGACGTTGCCCACCCCCTTCCCGCGACAAAAATTGGCCGCAGGCACAGCCGCGTTCAAAAAAGAGCTGCCGAACCCCTTGGCGCCAAGTTCGTCCTGCGGAAAAATGCCCAAAATGGGGTGGGCTATAGCCTTGGGGCGTGGGGCCGGCGAACTTCGTCCGCCTTCCTCGGAATGGGCCGAGACTTTGCTCACCCCCTCCCCACGAAAAAAATATGCCGCGGGCACAGCCGCGCCCAAAAAAGAGCAGCCGAACCCCTTTGCGCCAAGTTAGTCCTTCGGAAAAATGCCAAAAAAGGGGGTGGGCTACAGTCTTTGGGCGTGGGGCTGGCGACCTTCGTCCGCCGGACTCGGAATGGGCCGAGAGGTTGCCCACCCCCTCCCTGCGATAAAAATAGGCCGCGGGCACAGCCGCGCCCAAAAAAGACCAGCCGACCCCCTTGGCGCCAAGTTCGTCCTGCGGAAAAATGCCCAAAAAAGGGGTGGGCTATATAGCCTTTGGGCGTGGGGCCGGCGAACTTCGTCCCCCGGACTCGGAATGGGCCGAGACTTTTCCCACCCCCTCCCCACGACAAAAATAGGCCGCGGACACAGCCGCGCCCAAAAAAGAGCTGCCTAACCCCTTAGCGCCAAGTTAGTCCTTCGGAAAAATGCCCAAAAAGGGGGTGGGCTATAGCCTTGGGGCGTGGGGCTGGCGACCTTCGTCCGCCGGACTCGGAATGGGCCGAGACTTTTCCCACCCCCTCCCCACGATAAAAGTCGAACGCGGACACTGCCGCGCCCAAAAAAGAGCAGCCGAACCCTTTGGCGCCAAGTTTGTCGTGCGGAAAAATGCCCAAAAAAGGGGTGGGCAATATCCTTGGGGCGTGGGGCTGGCGAACTTCGTCCGCCGGTCTCGGAATGGGCCGAGACTTTGCCCACCCCATCGCCGCGCCAAAAATAAGCCGCGGGCAGAGCCGCGCCCAAAAAAGAGCAGACGACCCCCTTGGCGCCAAGTTCGTCCTGCGGAAAAATGCCAAAAAAAGGGGTGTGCTATATAGCCTTGGTGCGTTGGGCCGGCAAAGTTCGTCCGCCGGACTCGGAATGGGCCGAGACGTTCCCCACCCCCTCTCCATGACCGATATAGCCCACGGGCACAGCGGCGGCCAAAAAAGAGCAGCCGAACCCCTTGGCGCCAAGTTCGTCCTGCGGAAAAATGCCCAAAAAAGGGGTGTGCTATAGACTTGGGGCGTGGGGCTGTCGAAGTTCGTCCGCCGGATTCGGAATGGGCCAAGACTTTGTTCACCCCCTCCCCGCGACAAAAATAGGCCGTGGGCACAGCCGCGCCCAAAAAAGAGCAGCCAAACCCCTTGGCGCCAAGTTCGCCCTTCGGAAAAATGCCGAAAATGGGGTGGGCTATAACCTTGGGGCGTGGGGCTGGCCAAATTCGTCCGCCGGACTCGAAATGGGCCGAGACTTTGCCCACCCCCACCCCGCGACAAAAATTGGCCGCGGGCACAGCCGCGTTAAAAAAAGAGCAGCCGAACCCCTTGGCGGCAAGTTCGTCCTGCGGAAAATTGCCCAAAATGGGGTGGGCTATAGCCTTGGGGCGTGGGGCCGGCGAACTTCGTCCGCCTTCCTCGGATTGGGTCGAGACTTTGCTCACCCCCTCCCCGCGAAAAAAATATGCCGCGGGCACAGCCGCACCCAAAAAAGAGCAGCCGAACCCCTTAGCGCCAAGTTAGTCCTTCGGAAAAATGCCCAAAAAGGGGGTGGGCTACAGTCTTGGGGCGTTGGGCTGGCGACCTTCGTCCGCCGGACTCGGAATGGTCCGAGACTTTGACCACCCCCTCCCCGCGCAAAAAATAGGCCGCGGGCACACCCGCGCCCAAAAAAGAGCTGCCGAACCCCTTGGGGTCAAGTTCGTTCGGCGGAAAAATGCCCAAAAAAGGAGTGTGCTATAGCCTTGGGGCGAGGGGCTGCTGAACTTCGTCCGCCGGACTTAGAAAGGGCTGAGACTTTTCCCACCCCCTCCCCGCGACAAAAATAGGCCACGGGAAGAGCCGCGCCCAATAAAGAGCAGCCGAACCCCTTGGCGCCAAGTTCGACCTGCGGTAAAATGCCCAAAAAAGGCCTGTTCGATAGCCTTTGGGGGTGGGGCCGGAAAAGTTCTTCCGCCTTCCTCGGAATGGGCCGAGACTTTGCCACCCCCTCCCCACGCCAAAAATAGGCCGCGGGCACAGCCGCACCCAAAAAAGGGCAGCCGAACCCCTTATCGCCAAGTTAGTCCTTCGGAAAAATGCCCAAAAAGGGGGTGGGCTATAGCCTTGGGGCGTGGGGCTGGCGACCTTCGTCCGCCGGACTCGGAATGGGCCGAGACTTTTCCAACCCCCTCCCCACGACAAAAGTCGAACGCGGACACTGCCGCGCCCAAAAAAGAGCAGACGACCCCCTTGGCGCCAAGTTCGTCCTGCGGAAAAATGCCCAAAAAAGGGGTGCGCTATAGCCTTTGGGCGTGGGGCCGCCGAAGTTCATCCGCTTTCCTCGGAATGGGCCAAGACTTTGGCCCGCCCCTCCCCGCACAAAAAATAGGCTGCGGGCACAGCCACGCCCAAAAACGAGCAGCCGAACCCCTTGGCGCCAAGTTCGTGCTGTGGAAAAATGCTCACAAAAGGGGTGGGCTATATCCTTAGGGCGTCGGACTGGCGCACTTCGTCCGCTGGACATGGAATGGGCCGAGAATTTGACCACCCCCTCCCCGCGACAAAAATAGGCTGCGGGCACAGCCGCGCCTAAAATAGAGCAGCCGAACCCCTTGGCGCCAAGTTCGTCCTGTGGAAAAATGTCTAAAAAAGAGGTGGGCTATAGCCTTGGGGCGTGGGGCGGGCGAACTTCGTCCGCCAGACTCGGAATGGGCCGAGGCTTCGCCCACCCCCTCCCCACGACAAAAACAGGCCGCGGGCACAGCCGCGCCGAAAAAAGAGCAGCCGAACCCCCTGGCGCCAAGTTCGTCCTTTGGAAAAATGCCTAAAAAAGGGGTGGGCAATAGCCTTGGGGCTTGGGGCTGCCGAAGTTCGTCTGCCGGACACGGAATGGGCCGAGACTTTGACCACCCCTTCCCCGCGACAAAAATAGGCTGCGGACACATCCGCGCCCAAAAAAGAGCAGCCGAACCCCCTAGCGCCAAGTTCGTCCTTCGGAAAAATGCCTAAAAAAGGGGTGGGCTATAGCCTTGGGGCATGGGGCTGGCGAACTTCGTCCGCCGGACTCGGAATGGGCCGAGACTTTGTCCACCGCCTCCCCGCGACAAAAATAGGCCGCGGCCGCAGCCGCGCCCAAAAAAGATTAGCCGGTGCCCTTGGCGCCAAGTTCGTCCTGCGCAAAAATGCCCAAAAAAGGGGTGGGCTATATAGCCTTGGGGCGTGGGGCCGGCGAACTTCGTCCCCCAGATTCGGAATGGGCCAAGAATTTTCCCACCCCCTCCAGACGACAAAAATAGGCCGCGGGCTCAGCCGCGCCCAAAAAAAAGCAGCCGAACCCCTTGGCGCCAAGTTCGTCCCGCGGAAAAATGCCCAAAAAAGGGGTGTGCTATAGCCTTGGGGCGTCGCGCTGCCGAAGTTCGTCCGCCGGACTCGTAATGGGCCGAGACTTTCCCCACCCCCTCCCCGCGACAAAAATAGGCCGCGGGCACAGCCGCGTCCAAAAAATAGCAGCCGAACCTCTTGGCGCCAAGTTCGTCCTGCGGAAAAATGCCGAAAAAAGGGGTGGGCTATAGCCATGGTGCGTGGGGCCGGCAAAGTTGGTCCGCCGGACTTGGAATGGGCCGAGACTTTCCCAACCCCCTCCCCGTGACCGAAATACACCGCGGGCACAGCCGCACCCAAAAAAGAGCAGCCGAACCCCTTGGCGCCAAGTTCGTCCTTCGGAAAAATGCCCAAAAAAGGGGTGTGCTATAGCCTTGGGGCGTCGCGCTGCCGAAGTTCGTCCGCCGGACTCGGAATGGGCCGAGACTTTCCCCACCCCCTCCCCGCGACAAAAATAGGCCGCGGGCACAGCCGCGTCCAAAAAATAGCAGCCGAACCTCTTGGCGCCAAGTTCGTCCTGCGGAAAAATGCCGAAAAAAGGGGTGGGCTATAGCCATGGTGCGTGGGGCCGGCAAAGTTGGTCCGCCGGACTTGGAATGGGCCGAGACTTTCCCCACCACCTCCCCGCGACCGAAATAGGCCGCGGGTACAGCCGCGCCCAAAAAAGAGCAGCCGAACCCCTTGGCGCCAAGTTCGTCCTGCGGAACAATTCCCAGAAAAGGGGTGGGCTATAGCCTTGGGGCGTGGGGCTGGCGAAATTCGTCCGCCGGATTCGGAATGGGCCTAGACTTTACCCACCCCCTCCCCGTGACAAAAATTGGCCGCGGGCACAGCCGCGTTCAAAAAAGAGCAGCCGAACCCCTTGGCGCCAAGTTCGTCCTGCGGAAAAATGCCCAAAATGGGGTGGGCTATAGCCTTGGGGCGTGGGGCCGGCGAACTTCGTCCGCCTTCCTCGGAATGGGCCGAGAGTTTGCTCACCCCCTCCCCACGAAAACAATATGCCGCGGGCACAGCCGCGCCCAAAAAAGAGCAGCCGAACCCTGTAGCGCCAAGTTAGTCCTTCGGAAAAATGCCCAAAAAGGGTGTGGGCTACAGTCTTGGGGCGTGGGGCTGGCGACCTTCGTCCGTCGCACTCGGAATGGGCCGAGACTTTTCCCACCCCCTCCCCACGACAAAAATCAGCTGCGGACACAGCCGTGCCCAAAAAAGAGCAGCCGAACCCCTTGGCGCCAAGTTCGTCCTGTGGAAAAATGCCCAAAAACGGGGTGGGCTATAGCCTAGGGGCGTGGGGCTGGCGAAATTCGTCCGCCGGACTCAGAATGGGCCGAGACTTTTCCCACCCCCTCCCCACGACAAACATAGGCCGCGGGCTCAGCCACGCCCAAAAAAGAGCAGCCGAACCCCTTAGCGCCAAGTTAGTCCTCCGGAAAAATGCCCAAAAAGGGGGTGGGCTATAACCTTGGGGCGTGGGGCTGGCGACCATCGTCCGCCGGACTCGGAATGGGCCGAGACTTTTCCCACCCCCTCCCCACGAAAAAAATCGAACGCAGACACTGCCGCGCCCAAAAAATAGCAGCCGAACCCCTTGGCGCCAAGTTTGTCGTGCGGAAAAATGCCCAAAAAAGAGGTGGGCTACAGCCTTGGGGCGTGGGGCTGGCGAACTTCGTCTGCTGGTCTCGGAATGGGGCGAGACTTTGCCCACCCCATCGCCGCGGGCATAGCTGCTCCCAAAAAAGAGCAGTCGACCCCCTTGGCGCCAAGTTCGTCCGGCGGAAAAATGCCCAAAAAAGGGGTGTGCTATATAGCCTTGGTGCGTGGGCCGGCAAAGTTCGTCCGCCGGACTCGGAATGGGCCGAGACTTTCCCCACCCCCTCCGCGCGACCGATATAGGCCACGGGCACAGCCGCGCCCAAAAAAGAGCAGCCGAAACTCTTGGCGCCAGCTTCGTCCTGCGGAAAAATGCTCAAAAAGGGGATGGGCCATAGCCTTGGGGCGTAGGGCGGGCGAACTTCGTCCGCCGGGCTCGGAATGGGCCAAGAATTTGCCCACCCCCTCCCCACGACAAAAATAGGCCGCGGGCACCGCCGCGCCCAAAAAGGAGCTGCTGAACCCCTTGGCGCCAAGTTCATCCTGCGGAAAAATGCCCAAAAAAGGGGTGGGCTATAGCCTTGGGGCGTGGGGCTGGCGAACTTCGTCTGCCGGACTTGGAACGGGCTGAGACTTTGGCCACCCCCTCCCCGCGACAAATATAGGCCGCGGGCACAGCCGCGCCCAAAAAAGAGCAGCCGAACCCCTTGGCGCCAAGTTCGTCCTGCGGAAAAATGCCCAAAAAAGGGGTCGGCTATAGCCTTGGGGCGTGGGGCTGGCGAACTTCGTCCGCCGGACTCGGAATGGGCCAAGAATTTACCCACCCCCTCCCAACGACAAAAATAGGCCGCGGGCACCGCCGTGCCAAAAAAAGAGCAGCTGAACCCCTTGGCGCCAAGTTCATCCTGCGGAAAAATGCCCAAAAAAGGGGTGGGCTATAGCCTTGGGCCGTGGGGCTGGCGAACTTCGTCTGCCGGACTCGGAATGGGCCGAGACTTTGGCTACCCCCTCCCCGCAACAAAAATAGGCCGCGGGCACAGCCGCGCCCAAAAAAAGAGCAGCCGAACCCCTTGGCGCCAAGTTCGTCCTGCGGAAAAAATGCTCAAAATGGGGTGGGCTATAGCCTTGGGGCGTCGGGCTGGCGCACTTCGTCCACCTTCCTCGGAATGGGCCGAGACTTTGCCCACCCCCTCCCCGAGACAAAAATAGACCGCCGAAACCACCGCGCCCAAAAAAGAGCGGCCGAACCCTAGGCACCAAGTTCGTTTTTCGGAAAAATGCCCAAAAAGGGGATGGGCATAGCCGTGGGGCGTGGGGCGGCCGAACTTCGTCTGCCGGACTCGGAATGGGCCGCGACTTTGGCCACCCCCTCCCCACGAGAAAAATAGGCCGCGGGCATAGCCGCGCCCAAAAAAGAGCAGCCGAACCCCTTGGCGCCAAGTTCATCCTGCGGAAAAATGCCCAAAAAAGCGGTGGGCTATAGCCTTGGGGCGAGGGGCTGGCGCACTTCGTCCGCCTTGCTCGGAATGGGCCGAGACTTTGGCCACCCCCTCCCCGGGACAAAAATAGGCCGCGGGCGCAGCCGCGCCCAAAAAAGAGCAGCCGAACCCCTTGGCGCCAAGTTCGTCCTGCGGAAAAATGCCCAAAAAAGGGGTGTGCTGTAGCCTTTGGGCGTGGGGCCGGCAAAGTTCATCCGCCTTCCTCGGAATGGGCCGAGACATTGGCCACCGCCTCCTCGCGATAAAAATAGGCAGCGGACACAACCGCGCCCAAAAAAGAGCTGCCGAACCCCTTGGCGCCAAGTTCGTCCTGCGGAAAAATGCCCAAAAAAGGGGTGGGCTATAGCCTTGGGGCGTGGGGCTGCCGAAGTTCGTCCGCCGGACTCGGAATGGACCAAGACTTTGCCTACCCCCTCGCCGAGACAAAAAAAGGCTGCGGGCACAGCCGCGCCCATTAAAGAGCAGCCGAACCCCTTTGCGCCAAGTTCGTCCTGCGGAAAAATGCCCAGAAAAGGGGTGGGCTATAGCCTTGGGGCGTGGGGCTGGCGAACTTCGTCCGCCGCACTCGGAACGGGCCAAGACTTTGCCCACCCCCTCCCTGCGATAAAAATAGGCCGCGGGCACAGCCGTGCCCAAAAAAGAGCAACCGAACCCCTTGGCGCCAAGTTCGTCCTGCGGAAAAATGCCCAAAAAAGGGGTGGGCTATAGCATTGGGGCGTGGGGCTGGGTAATTCGTCCGCCCTCCTCGGAATGGGCAGAGACTTTCCCCACCCACTCCCCGAGACAAAAATAGACCGCGGGAACCGCCGCGCCCAAAAAAGAGTAGCCGAACCCCTTGGCGCCAAGTTCGTTTTTCGGAAAAATGCCCAAAAAGGGGATGGCCAATAGCCTTGCGGCGTGGGGCCGGCGCACTTCGTCCGCCGGACTCGGAATGGGCCGAGACTTTGCCTACCCCCTCCCCGTCACAAAAATAGGACGCGGGCACAGCCGCGCCCAAAAAAGAGCAGCCGAACCCCTTGGCGTCAAGTTCGTCCTGCGGAAAAATGCCCAAAAAAGGGGTGGGCTATAGCCTTGGGGCGTGCGGCTGGCGAACTTCGTCAACCTTCCTCGGAATGGGCCGAGACTTTGTCCACCATCTCCCCGAGAAAACAATAGACCGCGGGAACCGCCGCGCCCAAAAATGAGCAGCCGAACCACTTGGCACCAAGTTTGTTTTTCGGAAAAATGCCCAAAAAGGGGATGGGCAATAGCCGTGGGGCGTGGGGCGGGCGAACTTCGTCTGCCGGACTCGGAATGGGCCAAGACTTTGGCCACCCCCTCCCCGCGACAAAAATAGGCTGCGGGCACAGCCGCACCCAAAAAAGAGCCGCCGAACCCCTTGGCGCCAAGTTCGTCCTGCGGAAAAATGCCCAAAAAAGGGGTGGGCTATAGCCTTGGGGCGTGGGGCTGGCGAACTTTGTCCGCCGCACTCAAAATGGGCCGAGACTTTGGCCACCCCCTCCCCGCAATAAAAATAGGCCACGGGCACAGCCGCGCCCAAAAAAGAGCAGCCGAACCCCATGGCGCCAAGTTAGTCCGGCGGAAAAATGCCCAAAAAAGGGGTGCGCTATAGCCTTTGGGCGTGGGGCCGAGAAAGTTCATCCCCCTTCCTCGGAATGGGCCAAGACTTTGGCCCGTCCCTCCCCGCACCAAAAATAGGCCGCGGCCACAGCCACGCCCAAAAAAGAGCAGCCGAACCCCTTGGCGTCAAGTTCATCCTGCGGAAAAATGCCCAAAAAAGGGGTGGGCTATAACCTTGGGGCGTCGGGCTGGCGTACTTCGTCCGCCGGACACGGAATGGGCCAAGACTTTGGGCACCCCCTCCCCATGACAAAAATAGGCGGCGGGCTCAGCCGCGCCCAAAAAAAAGCAGCCGAACCCCTTGGCGCCAAGTTCGTGCTGCGGAAAAATGCACAAAAAAGGGGTTGGCTATCGCCTTGGGGGGTGGGGCGGGCGAACTTCGTCCGCGGGTCTCGGAATGGGGCGAGACTTTGCCCACCCCCTCGCTGCGCCAAAAATAGGCCGCGGGCATAGCCGCGCCCAAAAAAGAGCAGTCGACCCCCTTGGCGCCAAGTTCGTCCTGCGGAAAAATGCCCAAAAAAGGGGTGTGCTATAGCCTTTGGGCGTGGGGCCGGCGAACTTCGTCCGCCTTCCTCGGAATGGGCTGAGACTTTGCCCACCCCCTCCCCGCGACAAAAATAGGCCGCGGACATAGCCACGCCCAAAAAAGAGCAGCCAAACCCCTTGGCGCCAAGTTCATCCTGCGGAAAAATGCCCGAAAAAGGGGTGTGCTATAGCGTTTGGGCGTCGGATCGGCAAAGTTTATCCGCCTTCCTCGGAACGGGCCAAGACTTTGCCCAGCCCCTCCCCGCGGTAAAAATAGACCGCGGCCACAGCCGCCCCCAAAAAAGAGATGTCGAACCCCTTGGCGCCAAGTTCGTCCTGCGGAAAAATGCCCAAAAACGGGGTGTGCTATAGCCTTGGGGTGTGGGGCTGCCGAAGTTCGTCCGCCGGACTCGGAATGGGCCGAGACTTTTCCCACCTCCTCCCCATGACAAAAATAGGCCGCGGGGACAGCCGTGCCCAAAAAAGAGCAGCCGAACCCCTTGGCGCCAAGTTCGTCCTGCGGAAAAATGCCCAAAAAAGGGGTGTGCTATAGCCTTTGGGCGTGGGGCCGGCGAACTTCGTCCGCCTTCCTCGGAATGGGCTGAGACTTTGCCCACCCCCTCCCCGCGACAAAAATAGGCCGTGGACATAGCCACGCCCAAAAAAGAGCAGCCAAACCCCTTGGCGCCAAGTTCATCCTGCGGAAAAATGGCCGAAAAAGGGGTGTGCTATAGCGTTTGGGCGTCGGATCGGCAAAGTTTATCCGCCTTCCTCGGAACGGGCCAAGACTTTGCGCAGCCCCTCCCCGCGCTAAAAATAGCCCGCGGCCACAGCCGCGCCCAAAAAAGAGATGTCGAACCCCTTGGCGCCAAGTTCGTCCTGCTGAAAAATGCCCAAAAAAGGGGTGTGCTATAGCCTTGGGGAGTGGGGCCGGCAAAGTTCATCCGCCTTCCTCGGAATGGGCCAAGACTTAGCCTACCCCCTCCCCACGCTAAAAATAGCCCGCGGCTACAGCCGCACCCAAAAAAGAGCAGCCGAACCCCTTGGCGCCAAGTTCGTCCTGCGGAAAAATCCCCAAAAAAGGGGTGGGCCATAGCCTTTGGGGGTGGGGCCGGCGAACTTTGTCCGCCGGACACGGAATGGGCCTAGACATTGACCACCCCCTCCCCACGACAAAAATAGGCCGCCGGGACAGCCGCACCCAAAAAAGAGCAGCCGAACCCCTTGGCGCCAAGTTCGTCCTGCGGAAAAATCCCCAAAAAAGGGGTGGGCCATAGCCTTTGGGGGTGGGGCCGGCGAACTTTGTCCGCCGGACACAGAAAGGGACTAGACATTGCCCACCCCCTCCCCGCGACAAAAATAGGCCGTGCGCACAGCCGCGCCCAAAAAAGAGCAGCCGAACCCCTTGGCGCCAAGTTCGTCCTGCGGAAAAATGCCCAAAATGGGGTGGGCTATAGCCTGGGGGCGTGGGGCTGACGATCTTCATCCGCCGGACTCGGAATGGACTGAGACTTAGCCCACCCCCTCCCCGGGACAAAAGTAGGCCGAGGGCACAGCCGCGCCCAAATAAGAGCCACCGAACCCCTTGGCACCAAGTTCGTCCTGCGGAAAAATGCCCAAAAAAGGGGTGGGTTTTAGACTTGGGACGTGGGGCGGGCGAACTTCGTCCGCCGGACTCGGAATGGGCCGAGACTTTGCCCACCCCCTCCCCGCGAAAAAAATTGGCCGCAGGCACAGCCGCGTTCAAAAAAGAGCAGCCGAACCCCTTGGCGCCCAGTTCGTCCTGCGGAAAAATGCCCAAAATGGGGTGGGCTATAGCCTTGGGGCGTGGGGCTGGCCAACTTCGTCCACCTTCCTCGGAATGGGCCGAGATGTTGGTCACCACCTCCCCGCGACAAAAATATGCGGCTGGCACAGCCGCGTTCAAAAAAGAGCAGCCGAACCCCTTGGCGCCAAGTTCGTCCTGCGGAAAAATACCCCAAGAGGGGTGGGCTATAGCCGTGGGGCGTGGGGCTGGCGAACTTCGTCCGCCGCACTCGGAATGGGCCGAGACTTTGTCCACCCCCTCCGCACGACAAAAATTGGCCGCGGGCACAGCCGCGTTCAAAAAAGTGCAGCCGAACCCCTTGGCGCCAAGTTCGTCCTGCGGAAAAATGCGCAAAATGGGGTGGGCTATAGCCTTGGGGTGTGGGGCTGGCGAACTTCGTCCGCCGGATTCGGAACGGGCCGAGACTTTGCCCACCCCCCCGGGACAAAAATAGGCCGCGGGTACAGCCGCGCCCGAGAAAGAGCAGCCGAACCCCTTGGCGCCAAGTTCGTGCTGCGGAAAAATGCCCAAAAAAAGACTGGGTTTTAGACTTGGGACGTGGGGCCGGCAAAGTTCATCCGCCTTCCTCGGAATGGGCCGAGACTGTGTTCACCCCCTCCCCGCGACAAAAATAGGCCGCGGGTACAGCCGCGCCCAAAAAAGAGCAGCCAAAACCCTTGGCGCCACGTTCGTCCTTCGGAAAAATGCCCAAAAAGTGGGTGGGCTATAGCCTTGGGGCGTGGGGCTGGCGAACTTCGTCCGCCGGACTCGGAATGGGCCGAGACTTTGCCCACCCCCTCCGCACGACAAAAATTGGCCGCGGGCACAGCCGCGTTCAAAAAAGAGCAGCCGAACCCCTTGGAGCCTAGTTCGTCCTGTGGAAAAATGCCCCAAAAGGGGTGGGCTATAGCCTTGGGGCGTGGGGCGGGCGAACTTCGTCCACCGGACTCGGAATGGGCCGAGACTTTGCCCACCCCCTCCCCGCGACAAAAATAGGCAGCGGGCACAACCTCATCCAAAAAGGAGCAGCCGACCCCCGTGGCGCCATGTTCGTCCTGAGGAAAAATGCCCCAAAAGGGGTGGGCTATAGCCTTGGGGCGTGGGGCTGGCGAACTTCGTCCCCCGGACTCGGAATGGGCCGAGACTTTGACCACCCCCTCCGCACGACAAAAATTGGCCGGGGGCACAACCGCATCCAAAAAGGAGCAGCCGACCCCCGTGGCGCCATGTTCGTCCTGAGGAAAAATGCCCCAAAAGGGGATGGGCAATAACCGTGGGCCGTGGGGCGGGCGAACTTCGTCCGCCATCCTCGGAATGGGCCGAGACATTGCCCACCCCCTCCCTGAGACAAAAATAGACCTCGGGAACCGCCGCGCCCAGAGAAGAGCAGCCAAACCCCTTGGCGCCAAGTTCGTTTTTCGGAAAAATGCCCAAAAAGGGGATGGCCAATAGCCTTGGGGCGTGGGGCTGGCAAACTTCGTCCGCCGGACTCGGAACGGGCTGAGACTTTGGCCACCCCCTCCCTGCGACAAAAATAGGCCGCGGGCACAGCCGCGCCCAAAAAAGAGCAGCCGAACATCTTGGCGCCAAGTTCGTCCTGCCTAAAAAAGCTCAAAAAGGGGATGGGCAATCGCCTTGGGGAGTGGGGCGGGCGAACTTCGTCCGCCGGACTCGGAATGGGCCGAGACTTTGGGTACCCTCTCCCCGCAACAGAAATAGGCTGCGGGCACAGCCGCGCCCAAAAAAGAGCAGCCGAACCCCTTGGCGCCAAGTTCGTCCTGCGGAAAAATGCCCAAAAAAGGGGTGGGCTATAGCCTTGGGGCGTGGGGCTGGCAAACTTCGTCCGCCGGACTCGGAATGGACCGAGACTTTGCCCACCCCCTCCCCGGGACAAAAATAGCCCGCGGTCACAGCCGCGCCCAAATAAGAGCCACCGAACCCCTTGGCACCAAGTTCGTCCTGCGGAAAAATACCCAAAAAAGGGGTGTGCTATAGCCTTTGGGGGTGGGGCCGGCAATGTTCGTCCGCCGGACTCGGAATGGACCGAGACTTTGCCCACCCCCTCCCCGGGACAAAACTAGGCCGCGGACACAGCCGCGCCCAAAAAAGAGCAGCCGAACCCCTTGGCGCCAAGTGCGTCCTGCGGAAAAATGCCCAAAAAAGGGGTGGGCTATAGCCTTGGGGCGTGGGGCTGGCGAACTTCGTCCACCATCCTCGGAATGGGCGAGACTTTGCCCACCCCCTCCCCGAGACAAAAATAGACCTTGGGAACCGCCGCGCCCAAAAAGGAGCAGCCAAACCCCTTGGCGCCAAGTTCGTTTTTCGGAAAAATGCCCAAAAAGGGGATGGGCAATAGCCTTGGGGCGTGGGGCTGGCAAACTTCGTCCGCCAGACTCGGAACGGGCTGAGACTTTGGCCACCCCCTCCCTGCGACAAAAATAGGCCGCGGGCACAGCCGCGCCCAAAAAAGAGCAGCCGAACCTCTTGGCGCCAAGTTCGTCCTGCCTAAAAATGCTCAAAAAGGGGATGGGCAATAGCCTTGGGGCGTGGGGCGGGCGAACTTCGTCCGCCGGACTCGGAATGGGCCGAGACTTTGGGTACCCCCTCCCCGCGACAGAAATAGGCTGTGCGCACAGCCGCGCCCATAAAAGAGCAGCCGAACCCCTTGGCGCCAAGTTCGTCCTGCGGAAAAAAGCCCAAAAAAGGGGTGGGCTATAGCCTTGGGGCGTGGGGCTGACGAACTTCGTCCGCCGGACTCAGAATCGACCGAGACTTAGCCCACCCCCTCCCTGGGACAAAAATAGGCCGCGGGCACAGCCGCACCCAAATAAGAGCCACCGAACCCCTTGGCACCAAGTTCGTCCTGCGGAAAAATGCCCAAAAAAGGGGTGTGTTATAGCCTTTGGGCGTGGGGCCGGCAAACTTCGTCCGCCGGACTCGGAATGGACCGAGACTTTGCCCACCCCCTCCCCGGGACAAAAATAGCCCGCGGTCACAGCCGCGCCCAAATAAGAGCCACCGAACCCCTTGGCACCAAGTTCGTCCTGCGGAAAAATACCCAAAAAAGGGGTGTGCTATAGCCTTTGGGGGTGGGGCCGGCAATGTTCGTCCGCCGGACTCGGAATGGACCGAGACTTTGCCCACCCCCTCCCCGGGACAAAACTAGGCCGCGGACACAGCCGCGCCCAAAAAAGAGCAGCCGAACCCCTTGGCGCCAAGTGCGTCCTGCGGAAAAATGCCCAAAAAAGGGGTGGGCTATAGCCTTGGGGCGTGGGGCTGGCGAACTTCGTCCACCATCCTCGGAATGGGCGAGACTTTGCCCACCCCCTCCCCGAGACAAAAATAGACCTTGGGAACCGCCGCGCCCAAAAAGGAGCAGCCAAACCCCTTGGCGCCAAGTTCGTTTTTCGGAAAAATGCCCAAAAAGGGGATGGGCAATAGCCTTGGGGCGTGGGGCTGGCAAACTTCGTCCGCCAGACTCGGAACGGGCTGAGACTTTGGCCACCCCCTCCCTGCGACAAAAATAGGCCGCGGGCACAGCCGCGCCCAAAAAAGAGCAGCCGAACCTCTTGGCGCCAAGTTCGTCCTGCCTAAAAATGCTCAAAAAGGGGATGGGCAATAGCCTTGGGGCGTGGGGCGGGCGAACTTCGTCCGCCGGACTCGGAATGGGCCGAGACTTTGGGTACCCCCTCCCCGCGACAGAAATAGGCTGTGCGCACAGCCGCGCCCATAAAAGAGCAGCCGAACCCCTTGGCGCCAAGTTCGTCCTGCGGAAAAAAGCCCAAAAAAGGGGTGGGCTATAGCCTTGGGGCGTGGGGCTGACGAACTTCGTCCGCCGGACTCAGAATCGACCGAGACTTAGCCCACCCCCTCCCTGGGACAAAAATAGGCCGCGGGCACAGCCGCACCCAAATAAGAGCCACCGAACCCCTTGGCACCAAGTTCGTCCTGCGGAAAAATGCCCAAAAAAGGGGTGTGTTATAGCCTTTGGGCGTGGGGCCGGCAAACTTCGTCCGCCGGACTCGGAATGGACCGAGACTTTGCCCACCCCCTCCCTGGGACAAAAATAGCCCGCGGTCACAGCCGCGCCCAAATAAGAGCCACCGAACCCCTTGGCACCAAGTTCGTCCTGCGGAAAAATACCCAAAAAAGGGGTGTGCTATAGCCTTTGGGGGTGGGGCCGGCAATGTTCGTCCGCCGGACTCGGAATGGACCGAGACTTTGCCCACCCCCTCCCCGGGACAAAACTAGGCCGCGGACACAGCCGCGCCCAAAAAAGAGCAGCCGAACCCCTTGGCGCCAAGTGCGTCCTGCGGAAAAATGCCCAAAAAAGGGGTGGGCTATAGCCTTGGGGCGTGGGGCTGGCGAAATTCGTCCACCATCCTCGGAATGGGCGAGACTTTGCCCACCCCCTCCCCGAGACAAAAATAGACCTTGGGAACCGCCGCGCCCAAAAAGGAGCAGCCAAACCCCTTGGCGCCAAGTTCGTTTTTCGGAAAAATGCCCAAAAAGGGGATGGGCAATAGCCTTGGGGCGTGGGGCTGGCAAACTTCGTCCGCCAGACTCGGAACGGGCTGAGACTTTGGCCACCCCCTCCCTGCGACAAAAATAGGCCGCGGGCACAGCCGCGCCCAAAAAAGAGCAGCCGAACCTCTTGGCGCCAAGTTCGTCCTGCCTAAAAATGCTCAAAAAGGGGATGGGCAATAGCCTTGGGGCGTGGGGCGGGCGAACTTCGTCCGCCGGACTCGGAATGGGCCGAGACTTTGGGTACCCCCTCCCCGCGACAGAAATAGGCTGTGCGCACAGCCGCGCCCATAAAAGAGCAGCCGAACCCCTTGGCGCCAAGTTCGTCCTGCGGAAAAAAGCCCAAAAAAGGGGTGGGCTATAGCCTTGGGGCGTGGGGCTGACGAACTTCGTCCGCCGGACTCAGAATCGACCGAGACTTAGCCCACCCCCTCCCTGGGACAAAAATAGGCCGCGGGCACAGCCGCACCCAAATAAGAGCCACCGAACCCCTTGGCACCAAGTTCGTCCTGCGGAAAAATGCCCAAAAAAGGGGTGTGTTATAGCCTTTGGGCGTGGGGCCGGCAAACTTCGTCCGCCGGACTCGGAATGGACCGAGACTTTGCCCACCCCCTCCCCGGGACAAAAATAGCCCGCGGTCACAGCCGCGCCCAAATAAGAGCCACCGAACCCCTTGGCACCAAGTTCGTCCTGCGGAAAAATACCCAAAAAAGGGGTGTGCTATAGCCTTTGGGGGTGGGGCCGGCAATGTTCGTCCGCCGGACTTGGAATAGACCGAGACTTTGCCCACCCCCTCCCCGCGACAAAAATAGGCCGCGGGCACCGCCGCGCCCAAAAAAGAGCAGTTGAACCCCTTGGCGCCAAGTTCGTCCTGCGGAAAAATGCCTAAAAAAGAGGTGGGCTATAGCCTTGGGGCGTGGGGCTTGCGAACTTCGTCCGCCGGACTCGGAATGAGCCGAGACTTTCCCCACCCCCTCCCCGCAACAAAAATAGGCCGCGGGCACATCCGCACCAAAAAAACAGCAGCCGAACCCCTTGGCACCAAGTTCGTCCAGCGTAAAAAAGCCCAAAAAGGGGGTGCGCTATCGCCTTGGGGTGTGGGGCTGGCGAATATCGTCTGCCGGGCTTGGAATGGGCCGAGGCTTTGCCCACCCCCTCCCCACGGCAAAAATAGGCCGCGGGCACAGCCGTGGCCAAAAAAGAGCAGCCCAACCCCTTGGCGCCAAGTTCGTCCTGTGGAAGAATGCCCAAAAAGGGGGTGGGCTATTGCCTTGGGGCGCGGGGCTGGCGAACTTCGTCCGCCGGACTCAGAATGGGCCGAGACTTTTCCCACCCCCTCCCCACGACAAAAATAGGCCACGGGCACCGCCGCGCCCAAAAAAAAGCAGCCGAACCCCTTGGCGCCAAGTTCGTCCTGCGGATAAATGCCCAAAAAAGGGGTGGGCTATAGCCTTGGGGAGTGGGGTTGGCGAACTTCGTCCGCCGGACTCGGAATGGGCCGAGGCTTTGCCAACTCCCTCCCCGCAACAAAAATAGGCCGCGGGGACGGCCGTGGGGACAGCCGCGCCCAAAAAAGAACCGCCGAACCCCTTGGCGCCAAGTTCTTTCTGCCGAAAAATGCCCAAAAAAGGAGTGGGCTATAGCCTTGGGCCGTGGGGCTGGCGAACTTCGTCCGCCGGACTCGTAATCGGCCGAGACTTTTCCCACCCCCTCCCCGCGACAAAAATAGGCCGCAGGCACAGCCACGCCCAAAAAAGAGCAGCCGAACCTCTTGGCGCCAACTTCGTCCTTCGGATAAATCCCCAAAAAAGGGGTGGGCTATAGCCTTGGGGCGTGGGGCTGGCGAACTTCGTCCGCCGGACTCGGAATAGGCCGAGAGTTTGCCCACTCCCTCCCCGCTACAAAAATAGGCCGCGGCCACAGCCGTGCTCAAAAAAGAGCTGCCGAACCCCTTGGCGCCAACTTCATCATGCGGAAAATGCCCAAAAAAGGGGTGTGTGGCAGCCTTGGGGCGTGATGCAGGCAAAGTTCGTACGCAGGACTCGGAATGGGCCGTGCCTTTCGCCACCCCCTCCCCGCACCAAAAATAGGCCGCGGGCACAGCCGCGCCCAAAAAAGAGCCGCCGATCCCCTTGGCGCCAAGTTCGTGCTGCGGAAAAATGCCCAAAAAGGGGTGTGCTATAGCCTTGGGGCGTGGGGCAGCCGAAGTTCGTCCGCCGTACTCAGAACGGGCCAACACTTTTCTCAGCCCCTCCCAACGATAAAAATAGGCTGCGGGCACAGCCGCGCCCAAAAAAGAGAAGCCGAACCCCTTGGCGCCAAGTTCGTCCTGCGGAAAAATGGCCAAAAAAGGGGTGGGCTATAGCCTTGGGGCATGGGGCTGGCGAACTTCGTCCGCCGGACTCGCAATGGGCCGAGATTTTCCCCACCCCCTCCCCGCGACAAAAATAGGCCGTTGGCACAGCCGCGCCCAAAAACGAGCAGTCGAACCCCTTGGCGCCAAGTTCGTCCTCCGGAAAAATGCCCAAAAAGGGGGGTGGGCTATAGCCTTGGGGCGTGGGGCGGGCGAACTTCGTCCGCCGCACTCGGAATGGGACGTGACATTCCCCACCCCCTCCCCGGGACAAAAGTAGGCCGCGGGCACAGCCCCGCCCATAAAAGAGCAGCCGAACCCCTTGGCGCCAAGTTCGTCCTGCGGAAAAATGCCCAAAAAGGGGGTGGGCTACAGCCTTGGGGCATGGGGCGGGCGCACTTCGTCCGCCGGACTCGGAATGGGAAGAGACATTCCCCACCCCATCCCCGGGACAAAAATAGGCCGCGGGCACAGCCGCGCCGAAAAAAGTGCTGCCGAACCCCTTGGCGCCAAGTTCGTCCTGCGGAAAAATACCCAAAAAGGGGGTGGGCTACAGCCTTGGGGCGTGGGCGGGCGAACTTCGTCCGCCGGACTCGGAATGGGACGAGACATTCCCCACCCCCTCCCCGGGACAAAAATAGGCAGCGGGCACAGCCGCGCCAAAAAAAGAGCTGCCGAACCCCTTGGCGCCAAGTTCGTCCTGTGGAAAAATGCCCAAAAAGAGGGTGGGCTATAGCCTTGGGGCGTGGGGCTGGCCTTGGGGCGTGGGGCTGGCGAACTTCGTCCGCCGGACTCGGAATGGGCCGAGACTTTTCCCACCCCCTCCCCGCGACAAAAATAGGCTGCGGGCACAGCCGCGCCCAAAAAAGAGCAGCCGAACCCCTAGGCGCCAAGTTCGTCCTGCAGAAAAATGCCCAAAAAGGGAGTGGGCTATAGCCTCGGGGCGTGGGATTGGCGAACTTCGTCCGCCGGACTCGGAATGGGCCGAGGCTTTGCCAACTCCCTCCCCGCAACAAAAATAGGCCGCGGGGACGGCCGCGGGGACAGTCGCGCCCAAAAAAGACCCGCCGAATCCCTTGGCGCCAAGATCTTCCTGCGGAAAAATGCCCAAAAAAGGGGTGGGCTATAGCCTTGGGCCGGGGGGCTGGCGAACTTCGTCCGCCGGACTCGGAATCGGCCGAGACTTTTCCCACCCCCTCCCCGCGACAAAAATAGGCCGCAGGCACAGCCACGCCCAAAAAAGAGCAGCCGAACCCCTTGGCGCCAAGTTCGTCCTGCGAAAAAATGCCCAAAAAAGTGGTGGGCTACAGCCTTGGGGCGTGGGGCTGGCGAACTTCGTCCGCCGGACTCGGAATGTGCCGTGACTTTGGCCACCCCCTCCCCGCGAGAAAAATTGGCCGCGGGCACAGCCGCGTCCAAAAAAAGCAGCCGAACCTCTTGGCGCCAAGTTTGTCCTTCGGATAAATGCCCAAAAAAGGGGTGGGCTATAGCCTTGGGGCGTGGGGCTGGCGAACTTCGTCCGCCGGACTCGGAATGGGCCAAGAGTTTGCCCACTCCCTCCCTGCAACAAAAATAGGCCGCGGCCACAGCCATGCTCAAAAAAGAGCTGCCGAACCCCTTGGCGCCAACTTCATCATGCGGAAAAATGCCCAAAAAAGGGGGTGTGTGGCAGCCTTGGGGCGTGATGCAGCCAAAGTTCGTACGCAGGACTTGGAATGGGCCGTGACTTTCGCCACCCCCTCCCCGCACCAAAAATAGGCCGCGGGCACAGCCGTGCCCAAAAAAGAGCAGCCGATCCCCTTGGCGCCAAGTTCGTGCTGCGGAAAAATGCCCAAAAAGGGGTGTGCCATAGCCTTGGGGCGTGGGGCAGCCGAAGTTCGTCCGCTGTACTCAGAACGGGCCGAGACTTTTCTCAGCCCCTCCCCATGATTAAAATAGGCTGCGGGCACAGCCGCGCCCAAAAAAGAGAAGCCGAACCCCTTGGCGCCAAGTTCGTCCTGCGGAAAAATGGCCAAAAAAGGGGTGGGCTATAGCCTTGGGGCATGGGGCTGGCGAACTTCGTCCGCCGGACTCGCAATGGGCCGAGATTTTCCGCACCCCCTCCCCGCGACAAAAATAGGCCGCTGGCACAGCCGCGCCCAAAAAAAGAGCAGTCGAACCCCTTGGCGCCAAGTTCGTCCTCCGGAAAAATGCCCAAAAAGGGGGTGGGCTATAGCCTTGGGGCGTGGGGCGGGCGAACTTCGTCCGCCGCACTCGGAATGGGACGTGACATTCCCCACCCCCTCCCCGGGACAAAAGTAGGCCACGGGCACAGCCCCGCCCATAAAAGAGCGGCCGAACCTCTTGGCGCCAAGTTCGTCCTGCGGAAAAATGCCCAAAAAGGGGGTGGGCTACAGCCTTGGGGCGTGGGGCGGGCGCACTTCGTCCGCCAGACTCGGAATGGGACGAGACATTCCCCACCCCCTACCCGGGACAAAAATAGGCCGCGGGCACAGCCGCGCCGAAAAAAGAGATGCCGAACCCCTTGGCCCCAAGTTCGTCCTGCGGAAAAATACCCAAAAAGGGGGTGGGCTACAGCCTTGGGGCGTGGGGCGGGCGAACTTCGTCCGCCGGACTCGGAATGGGACGAGACATTCCCCACCCCCTCCCCGGGACAAAAATAGGCAGCGGGCACAGCCGCGCCGAAAAAAGAGCTGCCGAACCCCTTGGCGCCAAGTTGGTCCTGCGGAAAAATGCCCAAAAAGAGGGTGGGCTATAGCCTTGGGGCGTGGGGCTGGCCTTGGGGCGTGGGGCTGGCGAACTTCGTCCGCCGGACTCGGAATGGGCCGAGACTTTTCCCACCCCCTCCCCGCGACAAAAATAGGCTGCGGGCACAGCCGCGCCCAAAAAAAAGCAGCCGAACCCCTAGGCGCCAAGTTCGTCCTGCGGAAAAATGCCCAAAAAGGGAGTGGGCTATAGCCTCGGGGCGTGGGGTGGGCGAACTTCGTCCGCCGGTCTCGGAATGGGCCGGAACTTTTCTCACCCCCTCCCCACGACAAAAATAGGCCGCGGGCACAGCCGCGTGCAAAAAAGAGCTGCCGAACCCCATGGCGCCAAGTTCTTCCTGCGGATAAATGCCCAAAAAAGGGGTGGGCTATAGCCTTGGGGCGTGGGGCTGGCGAACTTCGTCCGCCGGACACGGAATGGGCCGAGAGTTTGCCCACTCCCTCCCCGCAACAAAAATCGGCTGCGGCCATAGCCGCGCCCAAAAAAGAGCTGCCGAACCCCTTGGCGCCAAGTTCATCATGCGGAAAAATGCCCAAAAAAGAGGTGTGCGGCACTTGGGGCGTGATGCGGGCAAAGTTCTTACGCCGGACTCGGAATGGGCCGTGACTTTCGCCACCCCCTCCCCGCACCAAAAATAGGCCGCGGGCACAGCCGCGCGCAAAAAAGAGCAGCCGATCCCCTTGGCGCCAAGTTCGAGCTGCGGAAAAATGCCCAAAACGGGGTGTACTATAGCCTTGGGGCATGGGGCAGCCGAAGTTCGTCCGCCGTACTCAGAACGGGCCGAGACTTTTCTCAGCCCCTCCCCACGATAAAAATAGGCCGCGGGCACAGCCGCGCCCAAAAAAGAGCAGCCGAACCCCTTGGCGCCAAGTTCGTCCTGCGGAAAAATGCCCAAACAAGGGGTGGGCTATGGCCTTTGGGCGTGGGGCCGGCTAAGTTCGTCCGCCGGACTCGCAAAGGGCCGAGATTTTCCCCACCCCCTCCCCGCGACAAAATGCCAGCGCCCAAAAACGAGCAGTCGAACCCCTTGGCGCCAAGTTCGTCCTCCGGAAAAATGCCCAAAAAGGGGGTGGGCTATAGCCTTGGGGCGTGGGGCGGGCGAACTTCGTCCGCCGCACTCGGAATGGGACGTGACATTCCCCACCCCCTCCCCGGGACAAAAGTAGGCCGCGGGCGCAGCCCCGCCCAAAAAAGAGCAGCCGAACCCCTTCGCGCCAAGTTCGTCCGGCGGAAAAAATGCCCAAAAAGGGGGTGGGCTACAGCCTTGGGGCGTGGGGCGGGCGAACTTCGTCCGCCGGACTCGGAATGGGACGAGACATTCCCCACCCCCTCCCCGGGACAAAAATAGGCAGCGGGCACAGCCGCGCCGAAAAAAGAGCTGCCGAACCCCTTGGCGCCAAGTTGGTCCTGCGGAAAAATGCCCAAAAAGAGGGTGGGCTATAGCCTTGGGGCGTGGGGCTGGCCTTGGGGCGTGGGGCTGGCCTTGGGGCGTGGGGCTGGCGAACTTCGTCCGCCGGACTCGGAATGGGCCGAGACTTTTCCCACCCACTCCGCCCGACAAAAATAGTCCGCGGGCACAGCCGCGTGCAAAAAAGAGCTGCTGAACCCCATGGCGCCAAGTTCGTCCTGCGGAAAAATGCCCAAAAAAGGGGTGTGCTATGGCCTTTGGGCGTGGGGCCGGCTAAGTTCGTCCGCCGGACTCGGAATGGGCCGCAACTTTTCTAGCCACCTCCCTGCAACAAAAATTGGGCGCGGGCACAGCCGTGCCAAAAGAAGAGCGGCCGAACCCCTTGGAGCCAAGTTCGTCCTGCGGAAAAATGCCCCAAAAAGGGGTGGGCAATAGCCTTGGGGCGTGGGGCAGGCGAGCTTCGTCCGCCGGACTCGGAATGGGCCGTAACTTTTCCAACCCCCTCCCCACGACATAAATAGGCCGCGGGCACAGCCGCGCCCAAAAAAGAGCAGCCGAACACCTTGGCGCCAAGTTCGTCCTGCGGAAAAATGCCCAAAAAAGAGGTGGGCTATAGCCTTGGGGCGTGGGGCAGGCGAACTTCGTCCGCCGGACTCGGATTGGGCCGAGACTTTGCCCACCCACTCCCCGCCACAAAAATAGGCTGCGGGCACAGACGCGCTCAAAAAAAGCAGGCGAACCCCTTGGCGTGAAGTTCGTCCTGCGGAAAAATGCCCAAAAAAGGGGTGGGCTATAGCCTTGGGGCGTGGGGCAGGCGAACTTCGTCCGCCGGACTTGGAATGGGCCGAGACTTTGCCCACCCACTCCCCGCCACAAAAATTGGCTGCGGGCACAGCTGCGCCCAAAAAAGAGCAGGCGAACCCCATGGCGCCAAGTTCGTCCTGCGGAAAAATGCCCAAAAAAGGGGTGGGCTATACCCTTGGGGCGTGGGGCTGCCGAAGTTCGTCCGCCGGACTCGGAATGGGCAGAGACATTTCCCACCCCCTCCCCGCGACAAAAATAGGCCGCGGGCACAGCCGCGCCCAAAAAAGAGCAGCCGAACCCCTTGGCGCGAAGTTCGTCCTGCGGAAAAATGCACAAAAAAGGGGTGGGCTATAGCCTTGGGGCGTGGGGCAGGCGAACTTCGTCCGCCGGACTCGGAATGGGCCGAGACTTTGCCCACCCACTCCCCACCACAAAAATAGGCCTCGGGCACAGACGCGCCCAAAAAAAGCAGGCGAACCCCTTGGCACCAAGTACGTCGTGCGAAAAAATGCCCAAAAAAGGGGTGGGCTATACCCTTGGGGCGTGGGGCAGGCGAACTTCGTCCGCCGGACTCGGAATGGGCCAAGACTTTGCCCACACACTCCCCGCCACAAAAATAGGCCGTGGGCACAGACGCGCCCAAAAAAAGCAGGCGAACCCCTTGGCACCAAGTTCGTCCTGCGAAAAAATGCCCAAAAAAGGGGTGGGCTATAGCCTTGGGGCGTGGGGCAGGCGAACTTCGTCCGCCGGACTCGGAATGGGCCGAGACTTTGCCCACCCACTCCCCGCCACAAAAATAGGCTGCGGGCAAAGACGCGCTCAAAAAAAGCAGGCGAACCCCTTGGCGTGAAGTTCGTCCTGCGGAAAAATGCCCAAAAAAGGGGTGGGCTATAGCCTTGGGGCGTGGGGCAGGCGAACTTCGTCCGCCGGACTTGGAATGGGCCGAGACTTTGCCCACCCACTCCCCGCCACAAAAATTGGCTGCGGGCACAGCTGCGGCCAAAAAAGAGCAGGCGAACCCCATGGCGCCAAGTTCGTCCTGCGGAAAAATGCCCAAAAAAGGGGTGGGCTATACCCTTGGGGCGTGGGGCTGCCGAAGTTCGTCCGCCGGACTCGGAATGGGCAGAGACATTTCCCACCCCCTCCCCGTGACAAAAATAGGCCGCGGGCACAGCCGCGCCCAAAAAAGAGCAGCCGAACCCCTTGGCGCGAAGTTCGTCCTGCGGAAAAATGCACAAAAAAGGGGTGGGCTATAGCCATGGGGCGTGGGGCAGGCGAACTTCGTCCGCCGGACTCGGAATGGGCCGAGACTTTGCCCACCCACTCCCCGCCACAAAAATAGGCCTCGGGCACAGACGCGCCCAAAAAAAGCAGGCGAACCCCTTGGCACCAAGTTCGTCGTGCGAAAAAATGCCCAAAAAAGGGGTGGGCTATACCCTTGGGGCGTGGGGCAGGCGAATTTCGTCCGCCGGACTCGGAATGGGCCGAGACTTTGCCCACCCACTCCCCACCACAAAAATAGGCTGCGGGCACAGCCGCGCCCAAAAAAGAGCAGCCGAAGCCCATGGCGCCAAGTTCGTCCTGCGGAAAAATGCCCAAAAAAGGGGTGGGCTATACCCTTGGGGCGTGGGGCTGCCGAAGTTCGTCCGCCGGACTCGGAATGGGCCGAGACTTTGCCCACCCACTCCCCGCCACAAAAATAGGCCTCGGGCACAGACGCGCCCAAAAAAAGCAGGCGAACCCCTTGGCACCAAGTTCGTCCTGCGGAAAAATGCCCAAAAAAGGGGTGGGCTATAGCCTTGGGGCGTGGGGCAGGCGAACTTCGTCCGCCGGACTCGGAATGGGCCGAGGCTTTGCCCACACACTCCCCGCCACAAAAATAGGCCTCGGGCACAGACGCGCCCAAAAAAAGCAGGCGAACCCCTTGGCACCAAGTACGTCGTGCGAAAAAATGCCCAAAAAAGGGGTGGGCTATACCCTTGGGGCGTGGGGCAGGCGAACTTCTTACGCCGGACTTGGAATGGGCCGAGACTTTGCCCACCCACTCCCCGCCACAAAAATAGGCTGCGGGCACAGCCGCGCCCAAAAAAGAGCAGCCGAACCCCATGGCGCCAAGTTCGTCCTGCGGAAAAATGCCCAAAAAAGGGGTGGGCTATACCCTTGGGGCGTGGGGCTGCCGAAGTTCGTACGCCGGACTCGGAATGGGCCGAGACTTTGCCCACCCACTCCCCGCCACAAAAATAGGCCTCGGGCACAGACGCGCCCAAAAAAAGCAGGCGAACCCCTTGGCACCAAGTTCGTCCTGCGGAAAAATGCCCAAAAAAGGGGTGTGCTGTAGCCTTGGAGGGTGGGGCGGGCGAACTTCGTCCGCTGGACTCGGAATGGGCCGAGACATTGCCCACCCCCTCCCCGCGACAAAAATAGGCCGCGGGTAGAGCCGCGGCCAGAAAAGAGCTGGCAAACCCCTTGGCGCCAAGTTCGTCCTGCGGAAAAATTCCCAAAAAAGGGGTGGGCTATACCCTTGGGGCGTGGGGCTGCCGAAGTTCGTCCGCCGGACTTGGAATGGGCAGAGACATTTCCAACCCCCTCCCCGCGACAAAAATAGGCCGCGGGCCCAGCCACGCCCAAAAAAAAGCAGCCGAACCCCTTGGCGCCAAGTTCGTCCTGCGGAAAAATCCCCAAAAAAGGGGTGGGCTATAGCCTTGGGGCGTGGGGCAGGCGAACTTCGTCCGCTGGACTCGGAATGGGCCGAGACTTTGCCCACACACTCCCCGCCACAAAAATAGGCCGCGGGCACAGCTGCGCCCAAAAAAGAGCAGGCGAACCCCTTGGCACCAAGTTCGTCCTGCGGAAAAATGCCCAAAAAAGGGGTTTGCTGTAGCCTTGGCGGGTGGGGCGGGCGAACTTCGTCCGCCGGACTCGGAATGGGCCGAGACTTTTCCCACCCACTCCCCGCCACAAAAATAGGCTGCGGGCACAGCCGCGCCCAAAAAAGAGCAGCCGAACCCCATGGCGCCAAGTTCGTCCTGCGGAAAAATGCCCAAAAAAGGGGTGGGCTATACCCTTGGGGCGTGGGGCTGCCGAAGTTCGTCCGTCGGACTCGGAATGGGCAGAGACATTTCCCACCCCCTCCTCGCGACAAAAATAGGCCGCGGGCACAGCCGCGCCCAAAAAAGAGCAGCCGAACCCCTTGGCGCGAAGTTCGTCCTGCGGAAAAATGCACAAAAAAGGGGTGGGCTATAGCCTTGGGGCGTGGGGCAGGCGAACTTCGTCCGCCGGACTCGGAATGGGCCGAGACTTTGCCCACCCACTCCCCGCCACAAAAATAGGCCTCGGGCACAGACGCTCCCACAAAAAGCAGGCGAACCCCTTGGCACGAAGTTCGTCCTGCGAAAAAATGCCCAAAAAAGGGGTGGGCTATAGCCTTGGGGCGTGGGGCTGGCGAACTTCGTCCGCCGGACTCGGAATGGGCCGAAACTTTGCCAGCCACCTCCCTGCAACAAAAATTGGGCACGGGCACAGTTGTGCCAAAATAAGAGCGGCCGAACCCCTTGGAGCCAAGTTTGTCCGGCGGAAAAATGCCCCAAAAAGGGGTGGGCTATAGCCTTGGGGCATGGGGCAGGCGAACTTCGTCCGCCGGACTCGGAATGGGCCGTAACTTTTCCAACCCCCTCCCCACGACATAAATAGGCCGCGGGCACAGCCGCTCCCAAAAAAGAGCAGCCGAACCCCTTGGCGCCAAGTTCGTCCTGCGGAAAAATGCCCAAAAAAGGGGTGGGCTATAGCCTTGGGGCGTGGGGCAGGCGCACTTCGTCCGCCGGACTCGGAATGGGCCGAGACTTTGCCCACCCACTCCCCACCACAAAAATAGGCCGCGGGCACAGACGCGCCCAAAAAAAGCAGGCGAACCCCTTGGCACCAAGTTCGTCCTGCGGAAAAATGCCCAAAAAAGGGGTATGCTGTAGCCTTGGCACGTGGGGCGGGCGAACTTCGTCCGCCTGACTCGGAATGGGCCGAGACATTGCCCACCCCCTCCCCGTGACAAAAATAGGCTGCGGGCACAGCCGCGGCCAAAAAAAAGCTGGCAAACCCCTTGGCGCCAAGTTCTCCTGCGGAAAAATGCCCACAAAAGGGGTGTGCGATAGCCTTTGGGCGTGGGGCTGCCGAAGTTCGTCCGCTGGACTCGGAATGGGCGGAGACTTTTCCCACCCCCTCCCCACGACAAAAATAGGCTACGGGCACAGGCGCGACCAAAAAAGAGCGGCAGAACCCCTTGGCGCCAAGTTCATGCTGCGGAAGAATGTCCAAAAAAGGGGTGGGCCGTAGCCTTAGGGCGTGGGGCTGGCGAACTTCGTCCGCCGGACTCGCAATGGGCCGGGACTTTGCCCACCCCCTCCTCGCGACAAAAATAGTCCGCGGCCAAAGCCGCGCCGAAAAACGAGCAGCCGAACCCCTTGGCGCCAAGTTCGTCCTGCGGAAAAATGCCCAAAAAAGGGGTGGGCTATAGCCTTGGGGCGTGGGGCTGCCGAAGTTCGTCCGCCGGACTCGGAATGGGCAGAGACATTTCCCACCCCCTCCCCGGGACAAAAACAGGCCGCGGGCACAGCCGCACCCAAAAAAGGGCGGCCGAACCCCTAGGCGCCAAGTTCATCCTGCGGAAAAATTCCCAAAAAAGGGGTGGGCTACAGCCTCGGGGCGTGGGGCGGGCGAACTACGTCGGCCGGACTCGGAATGGGCTGAAACTTTGCCCACCCCCTCCCTGCGGCAAAATTAGGCCGCGGACACAGATGCGCCCAAACAAGAGCGGCCGAACCCCTGGGCGCCAGGTTCATCCTGCGGAAAAATGCCCAAAAAAGGGGTGTGCTATAGCCATTGGGCGCGGGGGCCGGCGAACTTCGTCCGCCTTCCTCGGGATGGGCCGAGACTTTGGTCACCCCCTCCCCGCGACAAACATAGGCCGCGGGAACAGCCGTACCCAAAAAAGAGCAGCGGAACCCCTTGGCGCCAAGTTCGTCCTGCGGAAAAATGCCCAAAAAAGGGGTGTGCTATAGCCTTTGGGCGTGGGGCCGGAAACGTTTATCCGCCTTCCTCGGAATGGACCGAGACTTCGCCCACCCCGTCCCCGCACCAAAAATAGGCCGCGGGCACAGGCGCACCCAAAAACGAGCAGGCGAACCCCTTGGCGCCAAGTTCGTCCTGCAGAAAAATGGCCAAAAAAGGGGTGTGCTATAGCCTTGGGGCGTGGGGCTACCGAAGTTCGTCCGCCGGACTCGGAATGGGCCGAGTTTTTACCCACCCCGTCCCCGTGACAAAAATCGGCCGCGGAGGCAGCCGCGCCCAAAAAAGGCCAGCCGAACCCCTTCGCACCAAGTTCGTCCTGCGGAAAAATGCACAAAAAACGGGAGTGCTATAGCCTTGGGGCGTGGGGCTGGCGAACCTCGTCCGCCGGACTCGGAATGGGCCGAGACATTACCCACCCCCTCCCCGTGACAAAAATAGGCCGCGGGCACAGCCGCGCCCAAAAAAGAGCTGGCAAACCCCTTGGCGCCAAGTTCGTCCTGCGGAAAAATGCCCAAAAAAGGGGTGTGCGATAGCCTTGGGGCGTGGGGCTGCCGATGTTCGTCCGCCGGACTCGGAATGGGCGGAGACTTTTCCCACCCCCTCCCCACGACAAAAATAGGCTGTGGGCACAGGCGCGCCCAACAAAAGAGCGGCAGAACCCCTTGGCGCCTAGTTCATCCTGCGGAAGAATGTCCAAAAAAGGTATGGGCCATAGCCTTGGGGCGTGGTGCGGGCGAACTTCGTCCGCCGGACTCGCAATGGGCCGGGACTTTGCCCACCCCCTCCTCGCGACAAAAATAGGCCGCGGACACAGCCGCGCCGAAAAATGAGCAGCCGAACCCCTTGGCGCCAAGTTCGTCCCGCGGAAAAATGCCCAAAAAAGGGTTGTGCTACAGACTTGGGGCGTGGGGCTGCCGAAGTTCGTCCGCCGGACTCGGAATGTGCCGAGACTTTGCCAACTCCGTCCCCCCGACAAAAATAGGCCGCGGGAACAGCAGCGCCCAAAAAAGAGCAGCCATACCTCTTGGCGCCAAGTTCGTCCTGCAGAAAAATGCCCAGAAAGGGGTTGAGCTATAGCCTTGGGGCGTGGGGCTGGCGAACTTCGTCCGCTGGACTTGGAATGGGCCGAGACTTTTCCCACCCCCACCCCGTGAGAAAAATAGGCCGCGGTTACAGCCACGCCCAAAAATGCCCAAGTTCATCCTGCGGAAAAATGCCCAACAAAGGGGTGTGCTATAGACTTGGGGCGTGGGGCTGCCGAAGTTCGTCCGCCGGACTCGGAATGGGCTGAGACTTTTACTACCCCCTCCCCACGACAGAAATAGGCTGCAGGCACAGCCGTGCCCAAAAAAGAGCAGCCGAACCCCTTGGCGCCAAGTTCGTCCGGTGGAAAAATAGGCCGCGGGCACAGCCGCGCCCCAATACGAGCGCCCGAAGGCTGGGGCGCCAAGTTCGTCCTGCGGAAAAACGCCCCAAAATTGGGTGGGCTATAGCCTTGGGGTGTGGGGCTGGCCAACCTCGTCCGCCGGACTCGAAATGGGGCGAGACTTTGCGAGGCCCCTCCGTGTGACCAAAATAGGCCGCGGGCACAGCCGCGCCCCAATACTAGCGCCCGAAGGCTGGGGTGCCAAGTTCGTTCCGCGGAAAAATGCCCCAAAATTGGGTGGGCTATAGCCTTCGGGTGTGGGGCTGGCCAACTTCGTCCGCGGGACTCGGAATGGGGCGAGACTTTGCGAGGCCCCTCCGTGTGCCAAAAATAGGCCACGGGCACACCAGCGTCCCAATACGAGCGCCCAAAGGATGGGGCGCCAAGTTCGTCCTGCGGAAAAATGCCCCAAAATTGGGTGGGCTATAGCCTTGGGGTGTGGGGCTGGCCCACTTCGTCCGCCGGACTCGGAATGGGGCGAGACTTTGCGACGCCCCTCCGTGTGCCAAAAATAGGCCGCGGGCACAGCCGCGCCCCAATACGAGCACCCGAAGGCTGGGGCTCCAAGTTCGTCCTGCGGAAAAAAGCCCCAAAATTGGGTGGGCTATAGCCTTGGGGTGTGGGGCCGGCCAACTTCGTCCGCGGGACTTGGAATGCGGCGAGACTTTGCGAGGACCCTCCGTGTGCCAAACATAGGCCGCGGGCACAGCCGTGCCCCATTAAGAGCACCCGAAGGCTGGGGCGCCAAGTTCGTCCTGCGGAAAAATGCCCCAAAATTGGGTGGGCTATAGCCTTCGGGTGTGGGGCTGGCCAACTTCGTCCGCGGGACTCGGATTGGGGCTAGACTTTGCGAGGCCCCTCCGTGTGGAAAAAATATACGGCGGGCACAGCCGCGCCCCAATACGAGCGCCCGAAGGCTGGGGCGCCAAGTTTGTGCTGCGGAAAAACGCCCCAAAATTGGGTGGGCTATAGCCTTGGGGTGTGGGGCTGGCCTACTTCGTCCGCCGGACTCGGAATGGGGTGAGACTTTGTGAGGCCCCTCCGTGCGCCAAAAATAGGCCGCGGGCACAGCCGTGCCCCGATACGAGCGCCCGAAGGATGGGGCGCCAAGTTCGTCCTGTGGAAAAACGCCCCAAAATTGGGTGGGCTATAGCCTTGGGGTGTGGGGCTGGCCTACTTCGTCCGCCGGACTCGGAATGGGGTGAGACTTTGTGAGGCCCCTCCGTGCGCCAAAAATAGGCCGCGGGCACAGCCGTGCCCCGATACGAGCGCCCGAAGGATGGGGCGCCAAGTTCGTCCTGTGGAAAAACGCCCCAAAATTGGGTGGGCTATAAGCTTGGGGTGTGGGGCCGGCCGACTTCGTCCGCCGGACACCGAATGGGGCGAGACTTTGCGAGGCCCGTCCGTGTACCAAAAATAGGCCGCGGGCCAACCCGCGCCCCAATACGAGCACCCGAAGGCTGGGGCGGCAAGTTCGTCCTGCGGAAAAATGCCCCAAAATTGGGTGGGCTTTAGCCTTGGGGTGTGGGGCTGGCCTACTTCGTCCGTCGGACTCGGAATGGGGCGAGACTTTGCGAGGCCTCTCCGTGTGCCAAAAATAGGCCGCGGGCACAGCCGTACCCCAAAACGAGCGCCCGAAGGCTGGGGCGCCAAGTTCGTCCAGTGGAAAAATGCCCAAAATTTGGGTGGGCTATAGCATTGGGGTGTGGGGCTGGCCAACTTCGTCCGCCGGACTCGGAATGGGGCGAGACTTTGCGAGGCCTCTCCGTGTGCCAAAAATAGGTCGCGGGCACAGCCTTGCCCCAAAACGAGCGCCCGACGCCTTGGGCGCCAAGTTCGTCCAGCGGAAGAATGGCCAAAAATTGGGTGGGCTATAGCCTTGGGGTGTGGGGCCGGCCAACTACGTCCGTCGGACTCGGAATGGGGCGAGACTTTGCGAGGCCCCTCCGTGTGCCAAAAATAGGCCGCGGACACAGCCGCGCCCCAAAACGAACGCCCGAAGGCTGGGGCGCCAAGTTCGTCCAGCGGAAAAATGCCCAAAAATTGGGTGGGCTATAGCCTGTGGGTGTGGGGCTGGCCAACTTCGTCCGCCGGACTCGGAATGGGGCGAGTCTTTGCGAGGCCTCACCGTGTGCTAATAATAGGCCGCGGGCACAGCCGTGCCCCAAAAGGATTGCCCGACGCCTGGGGCGCCAAGTTCGTCCTGCGGAAGAATGGCCAAAAATTGGGTGGGCTATAGCCTGGGGGTGTGGGGCTGGCCAACTTCGTCCGCCGGACTCGGAATGGGGCGAGTCTTTGCGAGGCCCCTCCGTGTGACAAAAATAGGCCGCGGGCACAGCCTTGTCCCAAAACGAGCGCCCGACGCCTGGGGCGCCAAGTTCGTCCTGCGGAACAATGGACAAAAATTGGGTGGGCTATAGCCTTGGGGTGTGGGGCTGGCCAACTTCGTCCGCCGGACTCGGAATTGGGCGAGACTTTGCGAGGCCCCTCCGTGTGCCAAAAACAGGCCGCGGACACAGCCGCGCCCCAAAACGAGCGCCCGAAGGCTGGGGCGCCAAGTTCGTCCAGCGGAAAAATGCCCAAAACTTGGGTGGGCCATAGCCTTGGGGTGTGGAGCTGGCAACCTTCGTCCGCCGGACTCGGAATGGGGCGAGACTTTGCGAGGCCTCTCCGTGTGCCAAAAGTAGGCCGCGGGCACAGCCGTGCCCGAAAAGGAGTGCCCGACGCTTGGGTCGCCCAGTTTGTCCTGCGGAAGAATGGCCAAAAAATGGGTGGGCTATAGCCTGGGGGTGTGGGGCTGACCAACTTCGTCCGCCGGACTCGGAATGGGGCGAGACTTTGCGAAGCCCCTCCGTGTGCAAAAAATAGGCCGCGAGCACAACCGCGGCCCAAAACGAGCGCCCGAAGGCTGGGGCGCCAAGTTCGTCCCGGGGAAAAATGCCCAAAATTTGGGTGGGCTATAGCCTTGGGGTGTTGGGCTGGCCAACATCGTCCGCCGGACTCGGAATGGGGCGAGACTTTGCGAGGCCCCTCCGTCTGCCAAAAATAGGCCCCGGGCACAGCCGCGCCCCAAAACGAGAGCCCGAAGGTTGGCGCGCCAAGTTCGTCCTGCGGAAAAAATCCCAAAATTTGGGTGGGCTATAGCCTTTGGGTGTGGGGCTGGCCAACTTCGTCCGCCGGACTCGGAATGGGGCGAGACTTTGCGAGGCCCCTCCGTGTGCCAATAATAGGCCGCAGGCACAGCCGTGCCCCAAAACGAGCGCCCGAAGGCTGGGACGCCAAGTTCGTCCAGCGGAAAAAATCCCAAAATTTGGGTGGGCTATAGCCTTTGGGTGTGGGGCTGGCCAACTTCGTCCGCCGGACTCGGAATGGGGCGAGACTTTGCGAGGCCTCTCCGTGTGCCAAAAATAGGCCGCGGGCACAGCTGTGCCCCAAAAGGATCGCCCGACGCCTGGGGCGCCAAGTTCGTCCTGCGGAAGAATGGCCAAAAATTGGGTGGGCGATAGCCTTGGGGTGTGGGGCTGGCCAACTTCGTCCGCCGGACTAGGAATGGTGCGAGACTTTGCGAGGCCTCTCCGAGTGCCAAAAATAGGCCGCGGGCACAGCCGTGCCCCAAAAGGAGCGCCAGACGCCTGGGTCGCCAAGTTCGTCCTGCGGAAGAATGAACAAAAATTGGGTGGGCTATAGCCTGGGGGTGTGGGGCTGGCCAACTTCATCAGCCGGACTCGGAATGGGGCGAGACTTTGTGTGGCCCCTCCGTGTGCCAAAAATAGGCTGCGGGTACAACCGCGCCCAAAAACAAGTGCCCGAAGGCTGGGGCGCCAAGTTCGTCCTGCGGAAAAATGCCCAAAATTTGGGTGGGCTATAGCCTTGGGGTGTGGGGCTGGCCAACTTCGTCCGCCGGACTCGGAATGGGGCGAGACTATGCGAGGCCCCTCCGTGTGCCAAAAATAGGCCGCGGGCACAGCCTTGCCCCAAAACGAGCGCCCGAAGCCTGGGGCGCCAAGTTCGTCCTCCGGAAAAATCCCAAAATTTGGGTGGGCTATAGCCTTGGGGTGTGGGGCTGGCCAACTTAGTCCGCCGGACTCGGAATGGGGCTAGACTTTGCGTGGCCCCTCCGTGTGCCAAAAATAGGCCGAGGGCACAGCCGCTCCCCAAAACGAGCGCCCGAAGGCTGGGGCGCCAAGTTCGTCCTGCGGAAAAATGCCCAAAATTTGGGTGCGCTATAGCCTTGGGGTGTGGGGCTGGCCAACTTTGTCAGCCGCACTCGGAATGGGGCGAGACTTTGCGAGGCCCCTCCGTGTGCCAAAAATGGGCCGCGGGCACAGCCGAGCCCCAAACCGAGCGCCCGAAGGCTGGGGCTATAGACTTGGGGTGTGGGGCTGGCCAACATTGTCCGCCGGACTCGGAATGGTGCGAGACTTTGCGAGACCTCTCCGTGTGCCAAAAATAGGCCGCGGACACAGCCGCGCCCCAAAACGAGCGCCCGAAGGCTGGGGCGCCAAGTTCGTCCAGTGGAGAAATGCCCAACATTTGGGTGGGCTATAGCCTCGGGGTGTGGGGCTGGCCAACTTCGTCCGCCGGACTCGGAATGGGGCGAGACTTTGCGAGGCCCCCCCGTGTGCCAAAAATAGGCCGTGGGCACAGCCGCGCTCCAAAACGAGTGCCCGAAGGCTGGGGCGCCAAGTTCATCCTGCGGAAGAATGGCCAAAAATTGGGTGGGCTATAGCCTGGGGGTGTGGGGCCGGCCCACTTCGTCCGCCGGACTCGGAATGGGGCGAGACTTTGCGAGGCCCCTCCGTGTGCCAAAAATAGGCCGCGGGCACAGCCTTGCCCCAAAACGAGCGACCGACGCCTGGGGTGCCAAGTTCGTCCTGTGGAAGAATGGCCAAAAATTGGGTGCGCTATAGCCTTGGGGTGTGGGGCTGGCCAACTTCGTCTGCCGGACTCAGAATGGGGCGAGACTTTGCGAGGCCCCTCCCTGTGCCAAAAATAGGGTGCAGGCACAGCCGCGCCCAAAAACGAGCGCACGAAGGCTGGGGCGCCAAGTTCGTCCTGCGGAAAAATGCCCAAAATTTGGGTGGGCTATAGCCTTGGGGTGTGGGCCTGGCCAACTTCGTCCGCCGGACTCGGAATGGGGCGGGACTTTCCGAGGCCCCTCCGTGTGCCAAAAATAGGCCGCGGGCACAGCCTTGCCCCAAAACGAGCGCCCGATGGCTGGGGCGCCAAGTTCGTCCTGCGGTAAAATGCCCAAAACTTGGGTGGGCTACAGCCTTGGGGTGTGGGGCTGGCCAACTTCGTCCGCCGGACTCGGAATGGGGCGAGACTTTCCGAGGCCCCTCCGTGTACCAAAAATAGGCCGCGGGCACAGCCTTGCCCCAAAACGAGCACCCGAAACCTGGGGCACCAAGTTCGTCCTTCGGAAAAATCCCAAAATTTGGGTGGGCTATAGCCTTGGGGTGTGGGGCTGGCCAACTCCGTCCGCCGGACTCGGAATGGGGCGAGACTTTGCGTGCCCCTCCGTGTGCCAAAAATAGGCCGCGGGCACAGCCTTGCCCCAAAACGAGCGCCCGACGCCTGGGGTGCCAAGTTCGTCCTGTGGAAGAATGGCCAAAAATTGGGTGCGCTATAGCCTTGGGGTGTGGGGCTGGCCAACTTCGTCTGCCGGACTCAGAATGGGGCGAGACTTTGCGAGGCCCCTCCGTGTGCCAAAAATAGGGCGCAGGCACAGCCGCGCCCAAAAACGAGCGCCCGAAGGCTGGGGCGCCAAGTTCGTCCAGCGGAAAATTGCCCAAAATTTGGGTGGGCCATAGCCTTGGGGTGTGGGGCTGGCAAACTTAGTCCGCCGCACTCGGAATGGGGCGAGACTTTACGAGGCCCCTCCGTGTGCCAAAAATAGGCCGCGGGTACAGCCGCAACCCAAAACGAACGCCAGAAGGCTGGGGCGCCAAGTTCGTCCAGCGGAAAAATGCCCAAAAATTGGGTGGGCTATAGCCTGGGGGTGTGGGGCTGGCCAACTTCGTCCGCCGGACTCGGAATGGGGCGAGACTTTGCGAGGCCTCTCCGTGTGCCAATAATAGGCCACGGGCACAGCCGTGCCCCAAAAGGATTGCCCGACGCCTGGGGCGCCAAGTTCGTCCAGTGGAAGAATGGCCAAAATTTGGGTGGGCTTTAGCCTTGGGGCGTGGGGCTGGCCAACTTCGTCCGCCGGACTCGGAATGGGGCGAGACTTTGCGTGGCCCCTCCGTGTGCCAAAAATAGGCCGCGGGCACAGCCGCTCCCCAAAACGAGCGCCCGAAGGCTGGGCCGCCAAGTTTTCCCGCGGTAAAATGCCCAAAATTTGGGTGGGCTATAGCCTTGGGGTGTGGGGCTGGCAAACTTAGTCCGCCGCACTCGGAATTGGGCGAGACTTTGCGAGGCCCCTCCGTGTGCCAAAAATAGGCCGCGGGTACAGCCGCACCCAAAAAACGTGCGCCCGAAGGCTGGGGCGCCAAGTTCGTCCAGCGGAAAAATGCCCAAAAATTGGGTGGGCTATAGCCTGGGGGTGTGGGGCCGGCCAACTACGTCCGTCGGACTCGGAATGGGGCGAGACTTTGCGAGGCCCCTCCGTGTGCCAAAAATAGGCCGCGGACACAGCCGCGCCCCGAAACGAACCCCCGAAGGCTGGGGCGCCAAGTTCGTCCAGCGGAAAAATGCCCAAAACTTGGGTGGGCCATAGCCTTGGGGTGTGGAGCTGGCAACCTTCGTCCGCCGGACTCGGAATGGGTCGAGACTTTGCGAGGCCTCTCCGTGTGCCAAAAGTAGGCCGCGGGCACAGCCGTGCCCCAAAAGGTGCGCCCGACGCCCAGGTCGCCCAGTTCGTCCTGCGGAAGAATGGCCAAAAATTGGGTGGGCTATAGCCTGGGGGTGTGGGGCTGGCCCACTTCGTCCGCCGGACTCGGAATGGGGCGAGACTTTGCGAGGCCTCTCCGTGCGCAAAAAATAGTCCGCGGGCACAGCCGTGCCCCAAAAGGAGCGCCCGACGCCTGGGGCTCCAAGTTCGTCCTGCGGAAGAATTGCCAAAAATTGGGTGGGCTATAGCGTTGGGGTGTGGGGCTGGCCCACTTCGTCCGCCGGACTCGGAACGGGGCGAGACTTTGCGAGGTCCCTCCGTGAGTGAAAAATAGGCCGCGGGCACAGCCGCGCCCCAAAACGAGCGCCCGAAGGCTGGGGCGCCAGGTTCGTCCTGCGGAAAAATGCCCAAAATTTGGTTGGGCTATAGCCTTGGGGTGTGGGGCTGGCCAACTTCGTCCGCCGGACTCGGAATGGGGCGAGACTTTGCGACGCCTCTCCGTGTGCCAAAAATAGGCCGCGGGCACAGCTTTGCACCAAAATGAGCGCCCGACGCCTGGGGCGCCAAGTTCGTCCTGCGGAAGAATGGCCAAAAATTGGGTGGGACATAGCCTGGGGTGTGGGGCTGGCCAACTTCGTCCGCCGGACTCGTAATGGGGCGAGACTTTGCGAGGCCCCTCCGTGTGGTAAAAATAGGCCGCGGGCACAGCCTTGCACAAAAACGGGCGCCCGACGCCTGGGGCGCCATGTTCGTCCTGCGGAAGAATGGCCAAAAATTGGGTGGGCTATAGCCTGGGGGTGTGGGGCTGGCCAACTTCGTCCGCCGGACTCGGAATGGGGCGAGACTTTGCGAGGCCTCTCCGTGTGCCAAAAATAGACCGCGGGCACAGCCGTGCCCCAAAAGGAGCGCCCGACGCCTGGGGCTCCAAGTTCGTCCTGCGGAAGAATTGCCAAAAATTGGGTGGGCTATAGCGTTGGGGTGTGGGGCTGGCCCACTTCGTCCGCCGGACTCGGAACGGGGCGAGACTTTGCGAGGCCCCTCCGTGTGCCAAAAATAGGCCGCGGGCACAGCCGCGCCCTAAAACGAGCTCCCGAAGGCTGGGGCGCCAAGTTCGTCCTGCGGAAAAATGCCCAAAATTTGGGTGGGCTATAGCCCTGGGGTGTGGGGCTGGCCCACTTCGTCCGCCGGACTCGGAATGGGGCGACACTTTGCGTGGCCCCTCCGTGTGCCAAAAATAGGCCGCGGGCACAGCCGCGCCCCAAAACGAGAGCCCGAAGGATGGTGCGCCAAGTTCGTCCTGCGGTAAAATGGCCAAAATTTGGGTGGGGTATAGCCTTGGGGTGTGGGGCTGGCCAACTTCGTCCGCCGGACTCGGAATGGGGCGAGACTTTGCGAGGCCTCTCCGTGTGCCAAAAATAGGCCGCTGGCGCAGCCGCGCCAGAAGGCTGGGGCGCCAAGTTCGTCCAGCGGAAAAATGCCCAAAATTTGGGTGGGCTATAGCCTGGGGGTGTGGGGCTGGCCAACTTCGTCCACCGGACTCGGAATGGGGCGACACTTTGCGAGGCCCCTCCGTGTGCAAAAAATAGGCCGCGGGCACAGCCTTGCCCCGAAACGAGCGCCCGACGCCTTGGGCGCCAAGGTCGTCCTGCGGAAAAATGGCCAAAACTTGGGTGGGCTATAGCCTGGGTGTGTGGGGCTGGCCAACTTCGTCCGCCGGACTCGGAATGGGGCGAGACTTTGCGAGGCCCCTCCGTGTGCCAAAAATAGGCCGCGGGCATAGCCGCGCCCCAAAACGAGTGCCCGAAGGGTGGGGCGCCAAGTTCGTCCAGCGGAAAAATGCCCAAAACTTGGGTGGGCTATAGCCTCGGGGTGTGGGCATGGCCAACTTCGTCCGCCGGACTCGGAATGGAGCGAGACTTTGCGAGGCCCCTCCGTGTGCCGAAAATAGGCCGCGGGCACTGTCGTGCCCCAAAACGAGCGCCCGACACCTGGGTCGCCAAGTTCGTCCTGCGGAAGAATGGACAAAAATTGGGTGGGCTATAGCCTTGGGGTGTGGGGCTGGCCAACTTCGTCCCCCGGACTCGGAATGGGGCGAGACTTTCCGAGGCCCCTTCGTGTGCCAAAAATAGGCCGCGGGCACAGCCTTGCCCCAAAACGAGCGCCTGACGCCTGGGGCGCCAAGTTCGTCTTGCGGAAGAATGGCCAAAACTTGGGTGGGCTATAGCCTGGGTGTGTGGGGCTGGCCAACTTCGTCCGCCGGACTCGGAATGGGGCGAGACTTTGCGAGGCCCCTCCGTGTGCCAAAAATAGGCCGCGGGCATAGCCGCGCCCCAAAACGAGTGCCCGAAGGGTGGGGCGCCAAGTTCGTCCAGCGGAAAAATGCCCAAAACTTGGGTGGGCTATAGCCTCGGGGTGTGGGCATGGCCAACTTCGTCCGCCGGACTCGGAATGGAGCGAGACTTTGCGAGGCCCCTCCGTGTGCCAAAAATAGGCCGCGGGCACTGTCGTGCCCCAAAACGACCGCCCGACACCTGGGTCGCCAAGTTCGTCCTGCGGTAAAATGCCCAAAATTTGGGTGGGCTATAGCCTTGGGGTGTGGGGCTGGCCAACTTCGTCCCCCGGACTCAGAATGGGGCGAGACATTGCGAGGCCCCTCCGTGTGCCAAAAATAGGCCGCGGGCACAGCCTTGCACCAAAACGAGCGCCCGACGCCTGGGGCGCTAAGTTCGTCCTGCGGAAGAATTGCCAAAAATTGGGTGGGCTATAGCCTGGGGGTGTGGGGCTGGCCAACTTCGTCCGCCGGACTCGGAATGGGGCGAGACTTTGCGAGGACCCTCCGCGTGCCAAAAATAGGCCGCGGGCAAAGCCGCACACCAAAACGAGCGCCCGAAGGCTGGGGCGCCATGTTCGTCCTGCGGTAAAATGCCCAAAAGTTGGGTGGGCTATAGCCTTGGGGTGTGGGGCTGGCCAACTTCGTCCGCCGGACTCGGAATGGGGTGAGACTTTGCGAGGCCCCTCCGTGTGCCAAAAATAGGCCGCGGGCACAGCCTTGCCCCAAAACGAGCGCCCGACGCCTTGGGCGCCAAGTTTGTCCTGCGGAAGAATGGTCAAAAATTGGGTGGGCTATAGCCTTGGGGTGTGGGGCTGGCCAACTTCGTCCGCCGGACTCGGAATGGGCCGAGACTTTGCGTGGCCCCTCCGTGTGGCAAAAATCAGCCGCGGGCACAGCCGCGCCCCAAAACGAGCGCCCGAAGATTGGGGCGCCAAGTTCGTCCTTCGGAAAAATGCCCAAAATTTGGGTGCGCTATAGCCTTGGGGTGTGGGGCTGGCCAACTTCGTCCGCCGGACTCGGAATGGGCCGAGACTTTGCGTGGCCCCTCCGTGTGCCAATAATAGGCTGCGGGCACAGCCGCGCCCCAAAACGAGCGCCCGAAGGCTGGGGCGCCAAGTTCGTCGTGCGGTAAAATGCCCAAAATTTGGGAGGGCTATAGCCTTGGGGTGTGGGGCTGGCCAACTTCGTCCGCCGCACTCGGAATGGGCCGAGACTTTGCGTGGCCCCTCCGTGTGCCAATAATAGGCTGCGGGCACAGCCGCGCCCCAAAACGAGCGCCCGAAGGCTGGGGCGCCAAGTTCGTCGTGCGGTAAAATGCCCAAAATTTGGGAGGGCTATAGCCTTGGGGTGTGGGGCTGGCCAACTTCGTCCGCCGCACTCGGAATGGGGCGAGACTTTGCGAGGTCCCTCCGTATGCCAAAAATAGGCCGCGGGCACAGCCTTGCCCAAAAACAAGTGCCCGACGCCTTGGGCGCCAAGGTCGTCCTGCGGAAGAATGGCCAAAATTTGGGTGGGCTATAGCCTTGGGGTGTGGGGCTGGCCAACTTCGTCCGCCGGACTCGGAATGGGGCGAGACTTTGCGAGTCCTCTCCGTGTGCCAAAAATAGACCGCGGGCACAGCCGTGCTCCAAAAGGAGCGCCCGACGCCTGGGGCTCCAAGGTCGTCCTGCGGAAGAATTGCCAAAAATTGGGTGGGCTATAGCGTTGGGGTGTGGGGCTGGCCCACTTCGTCCGCCGGACTCGGAATGGGGCGACACTTTCCGTGGCCCCTCCGTGTGCCAAAAATAGGCCGCGGGCACAGCCGCGCCCCAAAACGAGAGCCCGAAGGATGGGGCGCCAAGTTCGTCCTGCGGTAAAATGCCCAAAATTTGGGTGGGCTATAGCCTTGGGGTGTGGGGCTGGCCAACTTCGTCCGCCGGACTCGGAATGGGGCGAGACTTTGCGAGGCCCCTCCGTGTGCCAAAAATAGGCCGCGGGCACAGCCTTGCCCCAAAACGAGCGCCCGACGCCTTGGGCGCCAAGGTCGTCCTGCGGAAGAATGGCCAAAATTTGGGTGGGGTATAGCCTTGGGGTGTGGGGTTGGCCAACTTCGTCCGCCGGACTCGGAATGGGGCGAGACTTTGCAAGGCCTCTCCGTGTGCCAAAAATAGGCCGCGGGCACAGCCGCGCCAGAAGGCTGGGGCGCCAAGTTCGTCCAGCGGAAAAATGCCCAAAATTTGGGTGTGCTATAGCCTGGGGGTATGGGGCTGGCCAACTTCGTCCACCGGACTCGGAATGGGGCGACACTTTGCGAGGCCCCTCCGTGTGCCAAAAATAGGCCGAGGGCACAGCCTTGCCCCGAAACGAGCGCCCGACGCCTTGGGCACCAAGGTCGTCCTGCGGAAGAATGGCCAAAAATTGGGTGGGCTATAGCCTTGGGGTGTGGGGATGGCCAACTTCGTCCGCCGGACTCGGAATGGGGTGCGACATTGTGAGGCCCCTCCGTGTGCCAAAAATAGGCCGCGGGCACAGCCTTGCCCCAAAACGAGCGCCCGACGCCTGGGGCGCCAAGTTCGTCCTGCGGAAGAATGGCCAAAAATTGGGTGGGCTGTAGCCTTGGGGTGTGGGGCTGGCCAACTTCGTCCGCCGGACTCGGAATGGGGCGAGACATTGCGAGGCCCCTCCGTGTGCCAAAAATAGGCCGCGGGCACAGCCTTGTCCCAAAACAAGCGCCCGACGCTTGGGGCGCCAAGTTCGTCCTGCGGAAGAATTGCCAAAAATTGGGTGGGCTATAGCCTGGGGGTGTGGGGATGGCCAACTTCGTCCGCCGGACTCGGAATGGGGCGAGACATTGCGAGGCCCCTCCGTGAGACAAAAATAGGCCGCGGGCACAGCCTTGCGCCAAAACGAGCGCCCGACGCCTGGGGCGCCAAGTTCGTCCTGCGGAAGAATTGCCAAAAATTGGGTGGGCTATAGCCTGGGGGTGTGGGGCTGGCCAACTTCGTCCGCCGGACTCGGAATGGAGCGAGACTTTGTGAGGCCTCTCCGTGTGCCAAAAATAGGCCGCGGGCACAGCCGTGCCCCAAAAGGAGCGCCCGATGTCTGGGGCGCCAAGTTCGTCCTGCGGTAAAATGCCCAAAACTTGGGTGGCCTATAGCCTCGGGGTGTGGGGATGGCCAACTTCGTCCGCCGTACTCGGAATGGGGCGAGACTTTGCGAGGCCCCTCCGTGTGCCAAAAATAGGCCGCTGGCACAGCCGCGCCCCAAAACGAGCGCCCGACGCCTGGGGCGCCTAGTTCGTCCTGCGGAAGAATTACCAAAAATTGGGTGGGGTATAGCCTGGGGGTGTGGGGCTGGCCAACTTCGTCCGCCGGACTCGGAATGGGGCGAGACTTTGCGAGGCCCCTCCGTGTGCCAAAAATAGGCCGCGGCCACAGCCGTGCCCCAAAACGAGGGCCCGAAGGCTGGGGCGCATGTTCGTCCTGCGGTAAAATGCCCAAAAGTTGGGTGGGCTATAGCCTTGGGGTGTGGGGCTGGCCGACTTCGTCCGCCGGACTCGGAATGGGGCGAGACTTTGCGAGGCCCCTCCGTGTGCCAAAAATAGGCCGCGGGCACAGCCGCGCCCCAAAACGAGCGCCCGACGCCTGGGGCGCCTAGTTCGTCCTGCGGAAGAATTACCAAAAATTGGGTGGGGTATAGCCTGGGGGTGTGGGGCTGGCCAACTTCGTCCGCCGGACTCGGAATGGGGCGAGACTTTGCGAGGCCCCTCCGTGTGCCAAAAATAGGCCGCGGCCACAGCCGTGCCCCAAAACGAGCGCCCTACGCCTGGGTCGCCAAGTTCGTCCTGCGGAAGAATTGCCAAAAATTGGGTGGGCTATAGCCTGGGGGTGTGGGGCTGGCCAACTTCGTCCGCCGGACTCGGAATGGAGCGAGACTTTGCGAGGCCTCTCCGTGTGCCAAAAATAGGCCGCGGGCACAGCCGTGCCCCAAAAGGAGCGCCCGATGTCTGGGGCGCCAAGTTCGTCCTGCGGTAAAATGCCCAAAAGTTGGGTGGGCTATAGCCTTGGGGTGTGGGGCTGGCCCACTTCGTCCGCCGGACTCGGAATGGGGCGAGACTTTTCGAGGCCCGTCCGTGTGACAAAAATATGCCGCGGGCACAGCCGCGCCCCAAAACGAGGGCCCGAAGGCTGGGGCGCATGTTCGTCCTGCGGTAAAATGCCCAAAAGTTGGGTGGGCTATAGCCTTGGGGTGTGGGGCTGGCCGACTTCGTCCGCCGGACGCGGAATGGGGCGAGACTTTGCGAGGCCCCTCCGTGTGCCAAATATAGGCCGCGGGCACAGCCGCGCCCCAAAACGAGTGCCCGAAGGCTGGGGCGCCAAGTTGGTCCTGCGGTAAAATGCCCAAAACTTGGGTGGGCTATAGCCTCGGGGTGTGGGGATGGCCAACTTCGTCCGCCGGACTCGGAATGGGGCGAGACTTTGCGAGGCCCCTCCGTGTGCCAAAAATAGGCCGCTGGCACAGCCGCACCCCAAAACGAGCGCCCGACGCCTGGGGCGCCTAGTTCGTCCTGCGGAAGAATTACCAAAAATTGGGTGGGGTATAGCCTGGGGGTGTGGGGCTGCCCAACTTCGTCCGCCGGACTCGGAATGGGGCGAGACATTGCGAGGCCCCTCCGTGTGCTAAAAATAGGCCGCGGGCACAGCCTTGTCCCAAAACGAGCGCCCAAAGGCTGGGGCACTAAGTTCGTCCTGTGGAAAAATGGCCAAAAAACGGGTGGGCTATAAACTTGGGGTGTGGGGCTGGCCCACTTCGTCCGCCGGACTCGGAATGGGGCGAGACTTTGCGAGGCCCCTCCGTGTGCCAAAAATAGGCCGCAGGCACAGCCGCGCCCCAAAACGAGCGCCCAAAGGCTGGGGCGCCAAGTTCGTCCTATGGTAAAATGCCCAAAACTTGGGTGGGCTATAGCCTCGGGGTGTGGGGATGGCCCACTTCGTCCGCCGGACTCGGAATGGGGCGAGATTTTGCGAGGCCCCTCCGTGTGCCAAAAATAGGCCGCTGGCACAGCCGCGCCCCAAAACGAGCGCCCGACGCCTGGGGCGCCTAGTTCGTCCTGCGGAAGAATTACCAAAAATTGGGTGGGGTATAGCCTGGGGGTGTGGGGCTGGCCAACTTCGTCCGCCGGACTCAGAATGGGGCGAGACTTTGCGAGGCCCCTCCGTGTGCCAAAAATAGGCCGCGGCCACAGCCGTGCCCCAAAACGAGCGCCCTACGCCTGGGTCGCCAAGTTCGTCCTGCGGAAGAATTGCCAAAAATTGGGTGGGCTATAGCCTGGGGGTGTGGGGCTGGCCAACTTCGTCCGCCGGACTCGGAATGGAGCGAGACTTTGCGAGGCCTCTCCGTGTGCCAAAAATAGGCCGCGGGCACAGCCGTGCCCCAAAAGGAGCGCCCGATGTCTGGGGCGCCAAGTTCGTCCTGCGGTAAAATGCCCAAAAGTTGGGTGGGCTATAGCCTTGGGGTGTGGGGCTGGCCCACTTCGTCCGCCGGACTCGGAATGGGGCGAGACTTTTCGAGGCCCGTTCGTGTGACAAAAATAGGCCGCGGGCACAGCCGCGCCCCAAAATGAGGGCCCGAAGGCTGGGGCGCATGTTCGTCCTGCGGTAAAATGCCCAAAAGTTGGGTGGGCTATAGCCTTGGGGTGTGGGGCTGGCCGACTTCGTCCGCCGGACTCGGAATGGGGCGAGACTTTGCGAGGCCCCTCCGTGTGCCAAATATAGGCCGCGGGCACAGCCGCGCCCCAAAACGAGTGCCCGAAGGCTGGGGCGCCAAGTTGGTCCTGCGGTAAAATGCCCAAAACTTGGGTGGGCTATAGCCTCGGGGTGTGGGGATGGCCAACTTCGTCCGCCGGACTCGGAATGGGGCGAGACTTTGCGAGGCCCCTCCGTGTGCCAAAACTAGGCCGCTGGCACAGCCGCGCCCCAAAACGAGCGCCCGACGCCTGGGGCGCCTAGTTCGTCCTGCGGAAGAATTACCAAAAATTGGGTGGGGTATAGCCTGGGGGTGTGGGGCTGCCCAACTTCGTCCGCCGGACTCGGAATGGGGCGAGACATTGCGAGGCCCCTCCGTGTGCCAAAAATAGGCCGCGGGCACAGCCTTGTCCCAAAACGAGCGCCCAAAGGCTGGGGCACTAAGTTCGTCCTGTGGAAAAATGGCCAAAAAACGGGTGGGCTATAACCTTGGGGTGTGGGGCTGGCACACTTCGTCCGCCGGACTCGGAATGGGGCGAGACTTTGCGAGGCCCCTCCGTGTGCCAAAAATAGGCCGCAGGCACAGCCGCGCCCCAAAACGAGGGCCCAAAGGCTGGGGCGCCAAGTTCGTCCTGTGGTAAAATGCCCAAAACTTGGGTGGGCTATAGCCTCGGGGTGTGGGGATGGCCCACTTCGTCCGCCGGACTCGGAATGGGGCGAGATTTTGCGAGGCCCCTCCGTGTGCCAAAAATAGGCCGCGGGCACAGCCTTGTCCCAAAACGAGCGCCCGACGCCTGGGGCGCCAAGTTCGTCCTGAGGAAGAATGGCCAAAAATTGGGTAGGCTATAGCCTGGGGGTGTGGGGCTGGCCGACTTCGTCCGCCGGACTCGGAATGGGGCGAGACTTTGCGAGGCCCCTCCGTGTGCCAAAAATAGGCCGCTGGCACAGCCGCGCCCCAAAACGAGCGACCGACGCCTGGGGCGCCTAGTTCGTCCCGCGGAAGAATTACCAAAAATTGGGTGGGGTATAGCCTGGGGGTGTGGGGCTGGCCAACTTCGTCCGCCGGACTCGGAATGGGGCGAGACATTGCGAGGCCCCTCCGTGTGCCAAAAATAGGCCGCGGGCACAGCCTTGTCCCAAAACGAGCGCCCAAAGGCTGGGGCACTAAGTTCGTCCTGTGGAAAAATGGCCAAAAAACGGGTGGGCTATAACCTTGGGGTGTGGGGCTGGCCCACTTCGTCCGCCGGACTCGGAGTGGGGCGAGACTTTGCGAGGCCCCTCCGTGTGCCAAAAATAGGCCGCAGGCACAGCCGCGCCCCAAAACGAGCGCCCAAAGGCTGGGGCGCCAAGTTCGTCCTGTGGTAAAATGCCCAAAACTTGGGTGGGCTATAGCCTCGGGGTGTGGGGATGGCCCACTTCGTTCGCCGGACTCGGAATGGGGCGAGATTTTGCGAGGCCCCTCCGTGTGCCAAAAATAGGCCGCGGGCACAGCCTTGTCCCAAAACGAGCGCCCGACGCCTGGGGCGCCAAGTTCGTCCTGAGGAAGAATGGCCAAAAATTGGGTGGGCTATAGCCTGGGGGTGTGGGGCTGGCCGACTTCGTCCGCCGGACTCGGAATGGGGCGAGACTTTGCGAGGCCCCTCCGTGTGCCAAAAATAGGCCGCTGGCACAGCCGCGCCCCAAAACGAGCGACCGACGCCTGGGGCGCCTAGTTCGTCCTGCGGAAGAATTACCAAAAATTGGGTGGGGTATAGCCTGGGGGTGTGGGGCTGGCCAACTTCGTCCGCCGGACTCGGAATGGGGCGAGACATTGCGAGGCCCCTCCGTGTGCCAAAAATAGGCCGCAGGCACAGCCGCGCCCCAAAACGAGCGCCCAAAGGCTGGGGCGCCAAGTTCGTCCTGCGGTAAAATGTCCAAAACTTGGGTGGGCTATAGCCTTGGGGTGTGGGGCTGGCCGACTTCGTCCGCCGGACTCGGAATGGGGCGAGACTTTGCGAGGCCCCTCCGTGTGCCAAATATAGGCCGCGGGCACAGCCTTGTCCCAAAACGAGCGCCCGACGCCTGGGGCGCCAAGTTCGTCCTGAGGAAGAATGGCCAAAAATTGGGTGGGCTATAGCCTGGGGGTGTGGGGCTGGCCGACTTCGTCCGCCGGACTCGGAATGGGGCGAGACTTTGCGAGGCCCCTCCGTGTGCCAAAAATAGGCCGCTGGCACAGCCGCGCCCCAAAACGAGCGACCGACGCCTGGGGCGCCTAGTTCGTCCTGCGGAAGAATTACCAAAAATTGGGTGGGGTATAGCCTGGGGGATTGGGGCTGGCCAACTTCGTCCGCCGGACTCGGAATGGGGCGAGACATTGCGAGGCCCCTCCGTGTGCCAAAAATAGGCCGCGGGCACAGCCTTGTCCCAAAACGAGCGCCCAAAGGCTGGGGCACTAAGTTCGTCCTGTGGAAAAATGGCCAAAAAACGGGTGGGCTATAACCTTGGGGTGTGGGGCTGGCACACTTCGTCCGCCGGACTCGGAATGGGGCGAGACTTTGCGAGGCCCCTCCGTGTGCCAAAAATAGGCCGCAGGCACAGCCGCGCCCCAAAACGAGGGCCCAAAGGCTGGGGCGCCAAGTTCGTCCTGTGGTAAAATGCCCAAAACTTGGGTGGGCTATAGCCTCGGGGTGTGGGGATGGCCCACTTCGTCCGCCGGACTCGGAATGGGGCGAGATTTTGCGAGGCCCCTCCGTGTGCTAAAAATAGGCCGCGGGCACAGCCTTGTCCCAAAACGAGCGCCCGACGCCTGGGGCGCCAAGTTCGTCCTGAGGAAGAATGGCCAAAAATTGGGTAGGCTATAGCCTGGGGGTGTGGGGCTGGCCGACTTCGTCCGCCGGACTCGGAATGGGGCGAGACTTTGCGAGGCCCCTCCGTGTGCCAAAAATAGGCCGCTGGCACAGCCGCGCCCCAAAACGAGCGACCGACGCCTGGGGCGCCTAGTTCGTCCCGCGGAAGAATTACCAAAAATTGGGTGGGGTATAGCCTGGGGGTGTGGGGCTGGCCAACTTCGTCCGCCGGACTCGGAATGGGGCGAGACATTGCGAGGCCCCTCCGTGTGCCAAAAATAGGCCGCGGGCACAGCCTTGTCCCAAAACGAGCGCCCAAAGGCTGGGGCACTAAGTTCGTCCTGTGGAAAAATGGCCAAAAAACGGGTGGGCTATAACCTTGGGGTGTGGGGCTGGCCCACTTCGTCCGCCGGACTCGGAGTGGGGCGAGACTTTGCGAGGCCCCTCCGTGTGCCAAAAATAGGCCGCAGGCACAGCCGCGCCCCAAAATGAGCGCCCAAAGGCTGGGGCGCCAAGTTCGTCCTGTGGTAAAATGCCCAAAACTTGGGTGGGCTATAGCCTCGGGGTGTGGGGATGGCCCACTTCGTCCGCCGGACTCGGAATGGGGCGAGATTTTGCGAGGCCCCTCCGTGTGCCAAAAATAGGCCGCGGGCACAGCCTTGTCCCAAAACGAGCGCCCGACGCCTGGGGCGCCAAGTTCGTCCTGAGGAAGAATGGCCAAAAATTGGGTGGGCTATAGCCTGGGGGTGTGGGGCTGGCCGACTTCGTCCGCCGGACTCGGAATGGGGCGAGACTTTGCGAGGCCCCTCCGTGTGCCAAAAATAGGCCGCTGGCACAGCCGCGCCCCAAAACGAGCGACCGACGCCTGGGGCGCCTAGTTCGTCCTGCGGAAGAATTACCAAAAATTGGGTGGGGTATAGCCTGGGGGTGTGGGGCTGGCCAACTTCGTCCGCCGGACTCGGAATGGGGCGAGACATTGCGAGGCCCCTCCGTGTGCCAAAAATAGGCCGCGGGCACAGCCTTGTTCCAAAACGAGCGCCCAAAGGCTGGGGCACTAAGTTCGTCCTGTGGAAAAATGGCCAAAAAACGGGTGGGCTATAACCTTGGGGTGTGGGGCTGGCCCACTTCGTCCGCCGGACTCGGAGTGGGGCGAGACTTTGCGAGGCCCCTCCGTGTGCCAAAAATAGGCCGCAGGCACAGCCGCGCCCCAAAACGAGCGCCCAAAGGCTGGGGCGCCAAGTTCGTCCTGTGGTAAAATGCCCAAAACTTGGGTGGGCTATAGCCTCGGGATGTGGGGATGGCCCACTTCGTCCGCCGGACTCGGAATGGGGCGAGATTTTGCGAGGCCCCTCCGTGTGCCAAAAATAGGCCGCGGGCACAGCCTTGTCCCAAAACGAGCGCCCGACGCCTGGGGCGCCAAGTTCGTCCTGAGGAAGAATGGCCAAAAATTGGGTGGGCTATAGCCTAGGGGTGTGGGGCTGGCCGACTTCGTCCGCCGGACTCGGAATGGGGTGAGACTTTGCGAGGCCTCTCCGTGTGCGAAAAATAGGCCGCGGGCACAGCCGTGCCCCCAAAGGAGCGCCCGACGCCTGGGGCTCCAAGTTCGTCCTGCGGAAGAATGGCCACAAATTGGGTGGGCTACAGCCTGGGGGTGTGGGGCTGGCGAACTTCGTCCGCCGGACTCGGAATGGGGCGAGCCTTTGCGAGGCCCCTCCGTGTGCCAAAAATAGGCCGCGGGCACAGCCTTGCACCAAAACGAGCGCCCGACGCCTGGGGCGCCAAGTTCGTCCTGAGGAAGAATGGCCAAAAATTGGGTGGGCTATAGCCTGGGGGTGTGGGGCTGGCCGACTTCGTCCGCCGGACTCGGAATGGGGTGAGACTTTGCGAGGCCTCTCCGTGTGCCAAAAATAGGCCGCGGGCACAGCTCTGCCCCAAAACGAGCGCCCGAAGGCTGGGGCGCTAAGTTCGTCCTGTGGAAAAATGGCCAATAAACGGGTGGGCTATAAGCTTGGGGTGTGGGGGTGGCCCACTTCGTCCGCCGGACTCGGAATGGGGCGGGACTTTGCGAGGCCCCTCCGTGTGCCAAAAATAGGCCGCGGGCACAGCCGCGCCCCAAAACGAGCGCCCAAAGGCTGGGGCGCCAAGTTCGTCCTGCGGTAAAATGCCCAAAACTTGGGTGGGCTATAGCCTGGGGGTGTGGGGCTGGCCCACGTCGTCCGCGGACTCAGAATGGGGCGAGACATTGCGAGGCCCCTCCGTGTGCCAAAAATAGGCCGCGGGCACAGCCGTGCCCCAAAACGAGCGCCCGACGCCTGGGGCGCCAAGTTCGTCCTGCGGAAGAATGGCCAAAAATTGGGTGGGCTATAGCCTTGGGGTGTGGGGCTGGCCCACTTCGTCCGCCGGACTCGGAATGGGGCGAGACTTTGCGAGGCCCCTCCGTGTGCCAAAAATAGGCCGCGGGCACAGGCGTGCCCCAAAAGGAGCGCCCAACGTCTGGGGCGCCATGTTCGTCCTGCGGAAGAATGGCCAAAAATTGGGTGGGCTATAGCCTTGGGGTGTGGGGCTGGCCCACTTCGTCCGCCGGACTCGGAATGGGGCCAGACTTTGCGAGGCCCCTCCGTGTGCCAAAAATAGGCCGCGGGCACAGCCTTGCCCGAAAACGAGCACCCAAAGGCTGGGGCGCTAAGTTCGTCCTGTGGAAAAATGGCCAAAAAACGGGTGGGCTATAACCTTGGGGTGTGGGGCTGGCCCACTTCGTCCGCCGGACTCGGAATCGAGCGAGACTTTGCGAGGCCCCTCCGTGTGCCAAAAATAGGCCGCAGGCACAGCCGCGCCCCAAAACGAGCGCCCAAAGGCTGGGGCGCCAAGTTCGTCCTGCGGTAAAATGTCCAAAACTTGGGTGGGCTATAGCCTTGGGGTGTGGGGCTGGCCGACTTCGTCCGCCGGACTCGGAATGGGGCGAGACTTTGCGAGGCCCCTCCGTGTGCCAAAAATAGGCCGCGGGCACAGCCTTGCCCCAAAACGAGCGCCCGACGCCTGGGGCGCCAAGTTCGTCCAGCGGAAAAATGCCCAAAATTTGGGTGGGCTACAGCCTTGGGGTGTGGGGCTGGCCCACTTCGTCCGCCGGACTCGGAATGGAGCGAGACTTTGCGTGGCCCCTCCGTGTGCCAAAAATAGGCCGCGGGCACTGCCGCTCCCCAAAACGAGCGCCCGAAGGCTGGGGCGCCAAGTTCGTCCAGCGGAAAAATGCCCAAAATTTGGGTGGGCTATAGCCTTCGGGTGTGGGGCTGGCCAACTTCGTCCGCCGGACTCGGAATGGGGCGAGACTTTGCGAGGCCTCTCCGTGTGCCAAAAATAGGCCGCGGGCACAGCCGTACCCCAAAAGGAGCGCCCGACGCCTGGGGCGCCAAGTTCGTCCTGACGAAGAGTGGCTAAAATTTGCGTGGGCTATAGCCTTGGGGTGTGGGGCTGGCAAACTTCGTCCGCCGGACTCGGAATGGGGCGAGACTTTGCGAGGCCCCTCCGTGTGCCAAAAATAGGCTGCAGGCACAGCCTTACCCCAAAACGAGCGCCCGACGCCTGGGGCGCCAAGTTCGTCCTGCGGAAGAATGGCCAAATATTGGGTGGGCTATAGCCTTGGGGTGTGGGGCTGGCCAACTTCGTCCGCCGGACTCGGAATGGGGCGAGACTTTGCGAGGCCCCCCCGTGTGCCAAAAATAGGCCGAGGGCAAAGCCGCGCCCCAAAATGAGCGCCCGAAGGCTGGGGCTCCAAGTTCGTCCTGCGGAAAAATGCCCAAAATTTGGGTGGGCTATAGCCTGGGGGTGTGGGGATGGCCAACTTCGTCCGCCGGACTCGGAATGGGGCGAGACATTGCGAGGCCCCTCCGTGTGCCAAAAATAGGCCGCGGGCACAGCCTTGCCCCAAAACGAGCGCCCGACGCTTGGGGCGCCAAGTTCGTCCTGCGGAAGAATGGCCAAAAATTGGGTGGGCTATAGCCTTGGGGTGTGCGGCTGGCCGACTTCGTCCGCCGGACTCGGAATGGGGCGAGACTTTGCGAGGCCCCTCCGTGTGCCAAAAATAGGCCGCGGGCACAGCCTTGCCCCAAAACGAGCGCCCGACGCCTGGGGCGCCAACTTCGTCCTATGGAAGAATGGCCAAAAATTGGGTGGGCTATAGCCCGGGGATGTGGGGATGGCCAACTTCGTCCGCCGGACTCAGAATGGGGCGAGACATTGCGAGGCCCCTCCATGTGCCAAAAATAGGCCGCGGGCACTGCCTTGCCCCAAAACGAGTGCTTGACGCCTGGGGCACCAAGTTCGTCCTGCGGAAGAATTGCCAAAAATTGGGTGGGCTATAGCCTGCGGGTGTGGGGCTGGCCAACTTCGTCCGCCGGATTCGGAATGGAGCGAGACTTTGCGAGGCCTCTCCGTGTGCCAAAAATAGGCCGCGGGCACAGCCGTGCCCCAAAAGGAGCGCCCGAAGGCTGGGGCGCCAAGTTCGTCCTGCGATAAAATGCCCAAAAGTTGGGTGGGCTATAGCCTTGGGGTATTGGGCTGGCCAACGTCGTCCGCCGGACTCGGAATTGGGTGAGACTTTGCGAGGCCCCTCCGTGTGCCAAAAATAGGCCACGGGCACAGCCTTGCCCAAAACGAGCGCCCAACGCCTGGGGCGCCATGTTCGTCCTGCGGAAGAATGGCCAAAAATTGGGTGGGCTATAGCCTGGGGGTGTGGGGCTGGCCAATATCGGCCGCAGGACTCGGAATGGGGCGAGACTTTGCGAGGCCCCACCGTGTGCCAAGAATAGGCCGCGGGCACAGTCGCGCCCCAAAACGAGCGCCCGAAGGCTGGGGCGCCAAGTTCGTCCTGCGGTAAAATGCCCAAAACTTGGGTGGGCTATAGCCTCGGGGTGTGGGGATGGCCAACCTCGTCCGCCGGACTCGGAATGGGGCGAGACTTTGCGTGGCCCCTCCGTGTACCAAAAATAGGCCGCGGGCACAGCCGCGCCCCAAACCGAGCGCCCGAAGGCTGGGGCGCCAAGTTCGTCCTGCTGTAAAATGCCCAAAACTTGGGTGGGCTATAGCCTTGGGGTGTGGGGCTGGCCAACTTCGTCCGCCGGACTCGGAATGGGGCGAGACTTTGCGAGGCCCCTCCGTGTGCCGAAAATAGGCCGCGGGCACAGCCGCGCCCCAAAACGAGCACCCGAAGGCCTGGCCGCCAAGTTCGTCCTGCGGTAAAATGCCCAAAACTTGGGTGGGCTATAGCCTCGGGGTGTGGGGATGGCCAACTTCGTCCGCCGGACTCGGAATGGGGCGAGACTTTGCGTGGCCCCTCCGTGTGCCAAAAATAGGCCGCGGGCACAGCCGCGCCCCAAAACGAGCGCCCCAAGGCTGGGGCGCCAAGTTCGTCCTGCTGTAAAATGCCCAAAACTTGGGTGGGCTATAGCCTTGGGGTGTGGGGCTGGCCAACTTCGTCCGCCTGACTCGGAATGGGGCGAGACTTTGCGAGACCCCTCCGTGTGCCGAAAATAGGCCACGGGCACAGCCTTGCCCCAAAACGAGCGCCCGACGCCTGGGGCGCCAAGTTCGTCCTGCGGAAGAATGGCCAAAAATTGGGTGGGCTATAGCCTTGTGGTGTGGGGCTGGCCAACTTCGTCCGCCGGACTCGGAATGGGGCGAGACTTTGCGAGGCCCCTCCGTGTGCCAAAAATAGGCCGCGGGCACAGCCGGGCCGGGAAAACGAGCGCCCGAAGGCTGGGGCGCCAAGTTCGTCCAGCGGAAAAAATGCCCAAAATTTGGGTGGGCTATAGCCTTGGGGTGTGGGGCTGGCCCACTTCGTCCGCCGGACTCGGAATGGGGCAAGACTATGCGAGGCCTCTCCGTGTGCCAAAAATAGGCCGCGGGCACAGCCGTGCCCCAAAAGGAGCGCCCGACGCCTGGGTCGCCAAGTTCGTCCTGCGGAAGAATGGCCAAAAATTGGGTGGGCTATAGCCTTGGGGTGTGGGGCTGGCCAAGTTCGTCCGCCGGACTCGGAATGGGGCGAGACTTTGCGAGCCCCCTCCGTGTGCCAAAAATAGGCCGCGGGCACAGCCTTGCCCCAAAACGAGCGCCCGACGCCTGGGGCGCCAAGTTCGTCCTGCGGAAGAATGGCCAAAAATTGGGTGGGCTATAGCCTGGGGGTGTGGGGCTGGCCAACTTGGTCCGCCGGACTCGGAATGGGGCAAGACATTGCGAGGCCCCTCCGTGTGCCAAAAATAGGCCGCGGGCACAGCCTTGCCCAAAAACGAGCGCCCAAAGGCTGGGGCGCTAAGTTCGTCCTGTGGAAAAATGGCAAAAAAACGGGTGGGCTATAACCTTGGGGTGTGGGGCTGGCCCACTTCGTCCCCCGGACTCGGAATGGGGCGAGACTTTGCGAGTCCCCTCCGTGTGCCAAAAATAGGCCGCGGGCACAGCCGTACCCCAAAACAAGCGCCCGACGCCTGGGGCGCCAAGTTCGTCCTACGGAAGAATGGCCAAAAATTGGGTGGGGTATAGCCTTGGGGTGTGGGGCTGGCCCACTTCGTCCGCCGGACTCGGAATGGGGCGAGACTTTGTGAGGCCCCTCCGTGTGCCAGAATAGGCCGCGGGCACAGCCGCGCCCCAAAAACGAGCGCACGAAGGCTGGGGCGCCAAGTTCGTCCGTCGGAAAAATGCCCAAAATTTGGGTGGGCTATATAGCCTTGGGGTGTGGGGCTGGCCAACTTCGTCCGCCGGACTCGGAATGGGGCAAGACTTTGCGAGGCCCCTCCGTGTGCCAAAAATAGGCCGCGGGCACAGCCGGGCCGGAAAACAAGCGCCCGAAGGCTGGGGCGCCAAGTTCGTCCAGCGGAAAAATGCCCAAAATTTGGGTGGGCTATAGCCTTGGGGTGTGGGGCTGGCCCACTTCGTCCGCCGGACTCGGAATGGGACAAGACTATGCGAGGCCACTCCGTGTGCCAAAAATAGGCCGCGGGCACAGCCGTGCCCCAAAAGGAGCGCCCGACGCCTGGGTCGCCAAGTTCGTCCTGCGGAAGAATGGCCAAAAATTGGGTGGGCTATAGCCTTGGGGTGTGGGGCTGGCCAACTTCGTCCGCCGGACTCGGAATGGGGCGAGACTTTGCGAGGCCCCTCCGTGTGCCAAAAATAGGCCGCGGGCACAGCCTTGCCCCAAAACGAGCGCCCGACGCCTGGGGCGCCAAGTTCGTCCTGCGGAAGAATGGCCAAAAATTGGGTGGGCTATAGCCTGGGGGTGTGGGGCTGGCCAACTTGGTCCGCCGGACTCGGAATGGGGCGAGACATTGCGAGGCCCCTCCGTGTGCCAAAAATAGGCCGCGGGCACAGCCGCGCCCCAAAACGAGCGCCCGAAGGCTGGGGCGCCAAGTTCGTCCTTCGGAAAAATGCCCAAAATTTGGGTGGGCTATAGCCTTGGGGTTTGGGGCTGGCCCACATCGTCAGCCAGACTCGGAATGGGGCGAGACTTTGCGAGGCCCCTCCGTGTGCCAAAAATAGGCCGCGGGACAGCCGCGCCCCTAAACGAGCGCCCGAAGGCGGGGGCGCCAAGTTCGTCCAGCGGAAAAATGCCCAAAATTTGGGTGGGCTATAGCCTTGGGTTGTGGGGCTGGCCAATTTCGTCCGCCGGACTCGGAATGGGGCGAGACTTTGGGAGGCCTCTCCCTGTGCCAAAAGTAGGCCGCGGGCACAGCCGTGCCCCAAAAGGAGCGCCCGACGCCTGGGTCGCCAAGTTCGTCCTGCGGAAGAATGGCCAAAAATTGGGTGGGCTATAGCCTGGGGGTGTGGGGCTGGCCCACTTCGTCCGCCGGACTCGGAATGGGGCGAGACTTTGCGAGGCCCCTCCGTGTGCCCAAAATAGGCCGCGGGCACAGCCTTGCCCCAAAACGAGCGCCCGACGCCTAGGGCGCCAAGTTCATCCTGCGGAAGAATGGCCAAAAATTGGGTGGGCTATAGCCTTCGGGTGTGGGGCTGGCCAAGTTCGTCCGCCGGACTCGGAATGGGGCGAGACTTTGCGTGGCCCCTCCGTATGCCAAAAACAGGCCGCGGGCACAGCCACGCCCCAAAACGAGCGCCCGAAGGCTGGGGCGCCAACTTCGTCGTGCGGTAAAATGCCCAAAATTTAGGTGGGCTATAGCCTTGGTGTGTGGGGCTGGCCAACTTCGTCCGCCGGACTCGGAATGGGGCGAGACTTTGTGAAGCCCCTCCGTGTGCCAAAAATAGGCCGCGGGCACAGCCTTGCCCCAAAACAAGCGCCCGAAGGCTGGGGCGCCAAGTTCGTCCAGCGGAAGAATGGCTAAAAATTGGGTGGGCTATAGCATGGGGGGTGTGGGGCTGGCCAACTTCGTCCCCCGGACTCGGAATGGGGCGAGACTTTGCGTGGCCCCACCGTATGCCAAAAATAGGCCGCGGGCACAGCCGCGCCCCAAAACGAGCGCCCGAAGGCTGGGGCGCCAACTTCGTCGTGCGGTAAAATGCCCAAAATTTAGGTGGGCTATAGCCTTGGTGTGTGGGGCTGGCCAACTTCGTCCGCCGGACTCGGAATGGGGCGAGACTTTGTGAAGCCCCCCCGTGTGCCAAAAATAGGCCGCGGGCACAGCCTTGCCCCAAAACAAGCGCCCGAAGGCTGGGGCGCCAAGTTCGTCCAGCGGAAGAATGGCCAAAAATTGGGTGGGCTATAGCCTGGGGGTGTGGGGCTGGCCAACTTCGTCCCCCGGACTCGGAATGGGGCGAGACTTTGCGAGGCCCCTCCGTGTGCCAAAAATAGGCCGCGGGCACAGCCTTGCCCCAAAACGAGCGCTCGACGCCTGGGGCGCCTAGTTTATCCTGCGGAAGAATGGCCAAAAATTGGGTGGGCTATAGCCTTGGGGTGTGGGGCTGGCCAGCTTCGTCCGCCGGACTCGGAATGGGGCGAGACTTTGCAAGGCCCCCCCGTGTGCCAAAAATAGGCCGCGGGCACAGCCGCTCCCCAAAATGAGCGCCCGAAGGCTGGGGCGCCAAGATCGTCCCTGCGGAAAAATGCACAAAATTTCGGTGGGCTATAGCCTTGGGGTGTGGGGCTGGCCCACTTCGTCCGCCGGACTCGGAATGGGGCGAGACTTTGTGAGGCCCCTCCGTGTGCCAAAAATAGGCCGCGGGCACAGCCGCGCCCCAAAACGAGAGCCCGAAGGCTGGGGCGCCAAGTTCGTCCTGCGGAAGAATGGCCAAAAATTGGGTGGGCTATAGCCTGGGGGTGTGGGGCTGGCCAACTTCGTCCCCGGGACTCGGAATGGGGCGAGACTTTGCGAGGCCCCTCTGTGTGCCAAAAATAGGCCGCGGGTACAGCCGCGCCCCAAAACGAGCGCCCGAAGGCTGGGGTGCCAAGTTCGTCCTTCGGAAAAATGCCCAAAATTTGGGTGGGCTATAGCCTTGGGGTGTGGGGCTGGCCAGCTTCGTCCGCCGGACTCGGAATGGGGCGAGACTTTGCAAGGCCCCCCCGTGTGCCAAAAATAGGCCGCGGGCACAGCCGCTCCCCAAAATGAGCGCCCGAAGGCTGGGGCGCCAAGTTCGTCCTGCGGTAAAATGCCCAAAACTTGGGTGGGCTATAGCCTTGGGGTGTGGGGCTGGCCCACTTCGTCCGCCGGACTCGGAATGGGGCGAGACTTTGCGAGGCCCCTCCGTGTGCCAAAAATAGGCCACGGGCACAGCCTTGCCCCAAAACGAGCGCCCGACGCCTGGGGCGCCTAGTTCATCCTGCGGAAGAATGGCCAAAAATTGGGTGGGCTATAGCCTTGGGGTGTGGGGGCTGGCCAGCTTCGTCCGCCGGACTCGGAATGGGGCGAGACTTTGCGAGGCCCCTCTGTGTGCCAAAAATAGGCCGCGGGACAGCCGCCCCCCTAAACGAGCGCCCGAAGGCGGGGGCGCCAAGTTCGTCCAGCGGAAAAATGCCCAAAATTTGGGTGGGCTATAGCCTTGGGTTGTGGGGCTGGCCAATTTCGTCCGCCGGACTCGGAATGGGGCGAGACTTTGCGAGGCCTCTCCCTGTGCCAAAAGTAGGCCGCGGGCACAGCCGTGCCCCAAAAGGAGCGCCCGACGCCTGGGTCGCCAAGTTCGTCCTGCGAAAGAATGGCCAAAAATTGGGTGGGCTATAGCCTGGGGGTGTGGGGCTGGCCAACTTCGTCCGCCGGACTCGGAATGGGGCGAGACTTTGCGAGGCCCCTCCGTGTGCCAAAAATTGGCCGCGGGCACAGCCTTGCCCCAAAACGAGCGCCCGACGCCTTGGGCGCCAAGTTCGTCCTGCGGAAGAATGGCCAAAAATTGGGTGGGCTATAGCCTTGGGGTGTGGGGCTGGCCAAGTTCGTCCGCCGGACTCGGAATGGGGCGAGACTTTGCGTGGCCCCTCCGTATGCCAAAAATAGGCCGCGGGCACAGCCGTGCCCCAAAACGAGCGCCCGAAGGCTGGAGCGCCAACTTCGTCCTGCAGTAAAATGCCCAAAATTTAGGTGGGCTATAGCCTTGGTGTGTGGGGCTGGCCCACTTCGTCCGCCGGACTCGGAATGGGGCGAGACTTTGTGACGCCCCTCCGTGTGCCAAAAATAGGCCGCGGGCACAGCCTTGCCCCAAAACAAGCGCCCGAAGGCTGGGGCGCCAAGTTCGTCCAGCGGAAAAATGCCGAAAATTTGGGTGGGCTATAGCCTTGGGGTGTGGGGCTGGCCCACTTCGTCCGCCGGACTCGGAATGGGGCGAGACTTTGTGAGGCCCCTCCGTGTGCCAAAAATAGGCCGCAGGCACAGCCGCGCCCCAAAACGAGAGCCCGAAGGCTGGGGCGCCAAGTTCGTCCTGCGGAAGAATGGCCAAAAATTGGGAGGGCTATAGCCTGGGGGTGTGCGGCGTGGGGCTGGCCAACTTCGTCCCCCGGACTCGGAATGGGGCGAGACTTTGCGAGGCCCCTCCGTGTGCCAGAAATAGGCCGCGGGCACAGCCTTGCCCCAAAACGAGCGCCCGACGCCTGGGGCGCCTAGTTCATCCTGCGGAAGAATGGCCAAAAATTGGGTGGGCTATAGCCTTGGGGTGTGGGGCTGGCCAGCTTCGTCCGCCGGACTCGGAATGGGGCGAGACTTTGCAAGGCCCCCCCGTGTGCCAAAAATAGGCCGCGGGCACAGCCGCTCCCCAAAATGAGCGCCCGAAGGCTGGGGCGCCAAGATCGTCCTGCGGAAAAATGCACAAAATTTCGGTGGGCTATAGCCTTGGGGTGTGGGGCTGGCCCACTTCGTCCGCCGGACTCGGAATGGGGCGAGACTTTGCGAGGCCCCTCCGTGTGCCAAAAATAGGCCGCGGGCACAGCCGCGCCCCAAAACGAGAGCCCGAAGGCTGGGGCGCCAAGTTCGTCCTGCGGAAAAAATCCCAAAATATGGGTGGGCTATAGCCTTGGGGTGTGGGGCTGGCCAACTTCGTCCGCCGGACTCGGAATGGGGCGAGACTTTGCGAGGCCCCTCGTGGTGTCAAAAATAGGCCGCGGGCTATGGTAAGAAAAATAGGTTTTAAAAATTCTCAATATGAAAAATGTAAACACGGAATGCTAGTAACTATGGGCGCAAGCACGGAATCGGAGGCCCCAATCATGAGTTACGGCCCCTTCTTTGTGGCCCCTAGGCCGTGTGCTATACGCCCCTGGGTGCCCCCGCTGCCGTCCGCACCCGCCCGAACCTAGGCGAACGCGTTTGCCGCATGCAAATCCGACCCCGCGATCCCCCCCCGGGTCATGAACCCGCCCCTCGGAGGGCCGAACCGGCCAAACGGCCCCGATCTTGCCCTTTGTTCGGCGGTCAAACCTCCGCGCGGCTACCCACCCATCCCGATGTCCCCGGACCAGTGGTCCAGTGGGACAAAACGAAAATGGAATCGAAGCCCCCGATTGAACAGAGTTAGCAGCGCCGAAAGGGACATGACCACTTCCCACGCGGAAGGAAGCCACCCGCCCCAGCTTCGGCGAGCTCGGCCTGCCTTGCACGAGGGTGCTGTACGTGCCCCGTGAGGGTGCCGTGCAAGCCCAAAAATAAGCCTGGCTTGCTCGCAAGCGCTGCTGCCTGCCTCGCGATCGTGGGTAGCTTGCCTTGGTCGAATATAGGCAGTCTCGCCCGCGGGCGGGCCTTGCCTTAAAATTTGAAAAGAAGATACAAAGATTTAGCTCCAGCTTGAACCCTTTACATGGAGGTCAAAATCACAAATAAAATTTCAAACCAACCACTGAGCCACCATGAATTGCTGTAACTTTGGGCACAAATATTATTTAAATGGAAAAGTAAAATATAAATTAATAATAAAAACAAATAATTAACGATTTCACATCCTAATTGGATAATTAAGTTGTTGTTTTCTATGGTCGAATCAAAATTAAAACGTCTTAGGGTAAAAAAAAATTAGGTTTAAAAAGTTCGTGGTACAAAAAATGTGTCAAAACAGCCGTTGCCCCAAAAGGATCGCCCGACGCCTGGGGCGCCAAGTTCCTGCTGCGGAAGAATGGCCAAAAATTGGGTGGCCTATAGCCTGGGGGGTGTGGGGCTGGCCAACTTCGTTCGCCGGACTCGGAATGGGGCGAGACTTTGCGAGGCCCCTCCGTGTGCCAAAAATAGGCCGCGGGCACAGCCTTGCCCCCAAATCGAAGCGCCCGACGCCTGGGGGCACCAAGTTCGTCCTGCAGAAGAATGGCCAAAAATTGGGTGGGCTATAGCCTTGGGGTGTGGGGCTGGCCAACTTCGGTCCGCCGGACTCGGAATGGGGCGAGACTTTGCGAGGCCCCTCCGTGTGCCAAAAATAGGCCGCGGGCACAGCCGCGGCCCCAAAACGATGTGCCCGAAGGCTGGGGCGCCAAGTTCGTCCTTCGGAAAAATGCCCAAAATTTGGGGTGCGCTATGGGCTTGGGGGTGTTGGGGGCTGGCCAACTTCGTCCGCCGGACTCGGAACGGGGCGAGACTTTGCGTGGCCCCTCTGTGTGCCAAAAATAGGCTGCGGGCACAGCCGCGCCCCAAAACGAGCGCCCGAAGGCTGGGGGCGCCAAGTTCGTCCTGCGGGTAAAATGCCCAAATTTTGGGTGGGCTATAGCCTTGGGGTGTGGGGCTGGCCAACTTCGGCCGCCGGACTCGGAATGGGGCGAGACTTTGCGAGGCCCCTCCGTGTGCCAAAAATAGGGCCGCGGGGCACAGCCTTGCCCCCCAGACGAGTGCCCGACGCCTAGGGCGCCAAGTTCGTCCTGCGGAAGAATGGCCAAAAATTGGGTGGGCTATAGCCTGGTGGTGTGGGGCTGGCCAACTTCGTCCGCCGGACTCGGAATGGGGCGAGACTTTGCGAGACCCCCTCCGCGTGCCAAAAAATAGGCCGCGGGCACAGCCTTGCCCAGAAACGAGCGCCCAAAGGGTGGGGGCGCTAAGTTCGTCCTGTGGAAAAATGGCAAAAAAACGGGAGGGCTATAACCTTGGGGTGTGGGGCTGGCCCACTTCGTCCCCCGAACTCGGAATGGGGCGAGACTTTGCGAGGCCCATCCGTGTGCCAGAAATAGGCCGCGGGCACAGCCGCGTCCCAAAACGAGCGCCCGACGCCTGGGGCGCCAAGTTCGTCC